>JAVYIG010005696.1:0-131604 GCA_035222895.1 Strongylocentrotus droebachiensis
TCTTAAAATGTATTTTATTGGCTCATTTTATAATATTCATGTGTATCATAACTTAATAGAAATTGCAAATTTGATGTAATAAACATGATCTAAAATAGCACTTGGCTCAATCATCGTGGGGGTTTCACTGTCATGAAAATCTAATATCGGGTGCCAACAAACTTGGCAACCTGGTATTCATTCAAAAGATGTCCATATTGTTGTATAATCGAACGACAGATATCTCACATGCATGAACATGTGGCATTTGAAGAGAATATTTTAAAACAAGGCAAATAAAATTAAAATTGAAAAGGGCCTTCGAAATACATAGATGTAAAGTAAAAGTAACATACCAGAAAATACGACTTTCTTTCGTAGACAATTTCCATATTGTCTTGGGAGTTGATTTTTTGTTTTAATGAACATGCCAAACTTTCGCATCCAGACCTAAAACATCCCAATCATTCACACAGTGGCACATGTTGACAAGAAACACACAAGGAACATAGTACATAACAATTTCTGAAAAACATTTCGAAAACCAGAAGAATCAACATAAGAAGAAGAGGGGCGGATCTAGCTTTTTGCTAAGGGGGGGGGGGGGGGGAGTTTGACCAAATAATGACGATGCGGAGCATCGTCCATTTATTTGAACCGTTTATTTGAACCCCGTAAGTGATGTTTTCCTGGCATCTATTATAACACGATGGAGACCATAAAAAGCAGTGCATGTTAACGTCTTTTTAAATCAAGTAACAGTTAAATACACAGTTATATCCAGAGTTATCATGTGTTTGGTTAAGTTACCAGATGAGTTGAATATCTTCTCACAATATTTGCACTTGAAAGGGTTTCTCTCCAGCGTGCGTTCTTTTTTCTTTCTTTTTTTTCTTTTTTTTTCTCCTTTTTTTTTTGTTTGGGGGGGGGGGCGCCCAAGAGGGGGGGGGGTTAAACCCCCTAACCCCCCCCCGTAGATCCGCGCCTGAAGAAGAAACATTTTATATGAAAATAAAGCAGGAAAAATAGAGGGTAAACTGAGGTAGAACTATTGTATTCAATGGTATTTTCATAAAACTCGATCAAAGGGGATTTTGCTCCTATGATGGTAAGCGAAATTTGATGTCTGATTAAACTCGATTTTACACCTCGGTAATGTTGGATACACCACTGTCGTGGATTGGTCCTATCATTCTGAATAGAGATTAACACTAGTGTAATGTGTAAAATTCCCGTGACGAGATTTTTTTTTTAAGAGGCACATTGTTTTATACATTCATTCTTTATCATCGTCTTGCCGTCGACCGTTTTCGCAAACAATCAGACATGACTCTTTTCCCACCTTTTAGCGGTACAACTATCGATATCTCTTCAATGAATATGAACTTTGGGTAATCTGGCTCTGCCAGAAATGATCTCATATCGAGTTTCTTGAATCATCTTGAAAACCATCAGTGATTTAAATCTCCAAAATCAATTAAACCGAAAACATTGGATTTGTTTAAATAGTTCAATCCATTAAAGATTAGTGTCAATAATTTTCATGAAGGATCGCTTCTCTACTTGTTGAATCGAACGACCAGTCCGAGTTCTAACAAAGGCCTGTTTTTCTTTTTATCTCGCGTACTACTACACAATTTAACCTCCTGCAAAAGATCGAAAGCTCCCCTCAAGAACATGATGAGATTCTTGGTGAGGAATACCGACGCCGACATACCGTAATCGAGCCAGAGGTGACATCGGATTGCGAAGTACGGGATGTCGACGAGGAGCATGAACAGGACGTTCTTCAGAAGGAAGACCTGTTCCCACGATTCCGAGTTCCGCTTGTGCGCGCTGCGTTTGGCAGCGATAAGACGCAGCGCGAAGAGCGGAAACACCGGAAGTACAATGCAGATGCACCCGAATGCCAAGATGGCGGCCCGTAGATGAAACGGAAGTGTTGCGTTTGACTCAACCTCGTGCAACATGTCGAGGAGGTCAGTGGTGTCCAATATGGCAAGGCCGACGACGGTGCCTAGCTTCTGTATCTGAAGACGGTATCTCGCATTGTCGACGTCCTCGTGGTGACTGTAGGCGAGTAACATGAAGATGAGACCCGACATCGAGACGGCGATCGTCAACATGTCGGACGACGACAACCACCAGAAGATCTGTGGGTGATCCTTGCTATTATAGATCTTCACCAACTTGGCAATGAGTACCCCCGGCATAGATCAGCCACGAGCAGTATGCAAAGGGCAGCTCCTGTGGAATATGCCTCTCCTTTTTTCGGGATTTCCGGATAGGGTTGTTTTGCACGGATCCGAACCATCACAAAGGCAACAGCCCAGAAGATCAAGACCAGGCTGTCACAGATGATCCAGATATAACCACGTCTGAATCCAGTCCCGCCTCCAAACTGGATCAAGTAATAGTCAATGAGAGCATTTTGTGTCACAAGTACAATAAGGCACAATACCTTCACGAAGACATCAACACATCCGGAGCGCACCTCTTCCCCCATGTTTTCAAATTATCGGTTGTCGAGAGCCTCACGAAAATAAGGTAATCACAAATTGTTTTTGCGTATAATGGAGAGGGTCTATTCAGCAACTAGGCCATGCGAGCTTAAACTGTTCACAAGTTTTACCTTTGTTCAATGAAAACAAAATTCAAAAACTGATACGATGTTCCGTTCCAGAAAAGTATCAAGTTCCTTCCAGAATAGTACTGAAGTCTTTGGCACGTTTGGACCGTTATAGATACGCTTCCTGTTCATATAGATACGAACAAATCTGCGATTACTCTAATTAATCAAATTTGTTTATTAATTTCCGCAGTTTTTCCAGTCAGAGGCGCCTGACCAAGACTCGACTCTTCACACAGAAGAAGGAGATATCCTCGAAGACATGAACGCAATGAGCTCTAGACGCGTTGCGTCATTCCAAAGACGATAATTACAAATCTAATGCAATTTTAGCATGAAACAGACTCATTTCATTGCCAACGAGCAATATTAAGATATGAAGAGCAGCCAATTTACTCGGAAATATATAGGGTCGACGT
This sequence comes from Strongylocentrotus droebachiensis, assembly GCA_035222895.1. Classification (NCBI taxonomy): domain Eukaryota; kingdom Metazoa; phylum Echinodermata; class Echinoidea; order Camarodonta; family Strongylocentrotidae; genus Strongylocentrotus; species Strongylocentrotus droebachiensis. Next base: position 3,028 of record JAVYIG010005696.1, read on the forward strand.
CCCTTATAATCACAGTCTTCTTAAATCATCATTAGAAATGAAAATCATCAATCTTTGTTGGTTTAATGTTGCAGTAAATTTGTTGAGGTGAACATTTAAGATTGACGTCAGAGCTCGGTGATCTTTAGATTTTGTCCGTCGACAAAACATTCCATAATTACCGTCGCTGGATTGAAGAGGATTTATTTTATCGGTTCGGATGTTAAGACACGGAATGATACCCGGTAGCAAAAGATGCAGTGAATCATGGAAATGTATTCCTGGTGGAAGTTTGATGAATCATCTAAGAGTCTGTCATTGGCATCAAATTAATCTCTAAAAATGCTTCTAAATGTCACCAAAAATTCACACAGTGAAAAGAAAAGTCAAACAAAACCACGAAGATGACTTCCAACTGTCACGTCGTTCACCTTGTCAATAGCGGTGTGAAACGGATCAACAGTTTGAGCTTATTCGTTGCATCTTGATTTTAAGCCTCCGAGCTAACTCGTTTACACTTCTTCCGTCGCGCCAAATCCCCGATGACAGCACGTGGGGTTAACACACAGCGATCGTCTGCAAAACACGAGCGATGATTTGGCGGGAAATTGATTCCGTTGCCTGTTGAGGGTAGATAATTTCACTGTTCCTTGTGTTCTCTCCGTCTTTCTCAATAACGTCATTGATTAATCCCAAGTGTCTTCACCTCAGCGAACACACCTTTTTGAAAAACAGAGAGATTAGTTGAAATGACAGAAATATCGACTTGACAATCCCAAGAGTGGTATGCTTTTGAGGAAGAGTCAAAGTATTTATCAGAGGTTTATTTCTGATCCACAATCGCAGCTGTATGGTATCTCAATCTATTAATCCAAACTTTTCATCCAACGAATTAAAGAAAGGTATAATCCGTTCAACTGCGATGCAACCGGTCTTAAAAACAACTGTATTTAGCTCAACTTTCGTTCAGAAACATCCAACGAAATAAAGCTCTGTAAACTCAGCTAAAGTGTCATATACCACCAACAACTAGTTAAGATGGAGATGATGACGATGACGTACACAAGTTAAGTCTGTTCAGTGTTACTGAAAACTTTAATCTGACCCACAAGCAAACAACCGTGAAGGCCTTGTCACCTCAGATGAATGAGCTGTGAAAGCCGCAGTACATTTTTGGGGACATCCCCCTTTTAGTTTCGTGAAGGTTTATCAGTTCGCTGATGGTTCAACATCGAAACAGATAGCACTGCGCATGTGCGATGTCCACATGAACCATTCATCTCTCTTTATCTAGATCTATGCTGACAATTTCTACCTGTCTGACACAAGGTCGCAATCGCAGGGGCACTATCTCCAGCTATTTTCGGCTTTCTTGACGTCATGGATTTGATGAGTCTTAGCGGGCTAGAGCAGTGTCCGATTTTTGACCGCTGTCGCAGATTTCATAAAGTAAGAATATACATGTAAAAGAAATTATTATTTGAAAGTGCACATATTTAAGCCCTGAAGGCTTGATGTCCTCTTTGAAATGCATACGCGTTTCATTAATTCGTCCATTTAAGAAGAAATATCGAAATAACCAGCTGTCATGTTTTAAAGTGTTAAAATGGAATCAAATGCTCGAAGACCGAAAAATGGAAGGGGGAGGAGCCCTCTGAAGATAATTTATGTCTTTCTTCCACGGCAACAAAATTACTCAAAAAGATTTCCCGGTGGCGCTGGCAAGATGATGCCCTGAGAGCCGTGCGCATGATTCATAAACCTCAAGTCATTAACAATAATTTGAGGCTTATTACAAGGACACGCACGGCGACTACGCCAAGAAAGAATAATTGTTTCTCGAGAACTTTCATGTTCACAAATAAGTAGGGGATGAGGTGGATGTGATCGCACGTCTTTTGAAAAATAAAATAATAAGCTAACATGTACAGGGAATCAGCTGATTACCCTTTTAAAATGTAACAAAAGAATTCATTTTTTAATCATTTTTGTAGCTTGTCAAATTTGTTTTAAAGTTGCCCCTCGTGTTTGTAGAGGTGTCGAGGTCGGGTGGATACGTGGCCGGACTGTCGATCACAAGGTCCGCGGTTCGAGTCCCGCCGCGGCACTAATGTCCTTAGGCAAGACATTGATCTAAATTTGCCACACTCAACCTAGGTGATGTAAATGGGTACCTGGCAGGAATCGATTCCTTGAAATGCTGAAGCGCTGTAATGGCAGCTAGGCTAAAGCCGGGTAATAATAAATGCGCCTCGGAATAGAATTTCTAGATAGACGGCGCTATAGAAATGCCTATTATTATTATTAGAGAGATTGCCGCCATTGTGCACAGATGCTTTGGTAAATTACCCCTTCTTTTCGAAAAGGAAGTACTTAATTGTTGATAGTTGATGATACAAGTGTGTTAATACTCCACCTCGACCTGATTTACTTCTAGTGTGAAGTATATTAACTAACCACTGACTCGTGCAAGTGAGAATAAATAACAGCTTTCGATGGGCTGCAAAAATTGGACACCTCGATATCAACTTCGCCCAGCCTTGAAGACACAGAGATCGACATCTTGTTGGCTAGTCGATTCGTGCAATGCACGTGCTTACAGTTTGAGGTGTATCAAAGGGAGGGGTAGGGGCACGTGCCCTCTCCAAATTGCGAAAAGGGTAAAGTTAGAGAAAGAGAAACACAATAGTGAGACTTTCGAAAATTCAATTTGAATAGCCTTGTATATACAACACTTTGTGAAATGCGCAAACATTACAGTGACATAGTACGTAATCTGAATCCATTACATGGGATTTTTTTTTTTAAAGGTATTGAAATTGCCCTTGAGGTTTACGTAAGTCATTAATGATCTTGTGTATATAGAGCGAAAGAAAAGGAGAGTGAGAGGAGACAATACTAAAAAGAAGATGGTACGACCCATTTCCACCTCCATCCTCACCCAATGTCCTTGTTTATTCTCACATTAATGTCATCTACCTTGTGACTCCGATGCCCCCTCCCTCACGACATCATAACCCACCCCCCCCCCCCATTTGGCTGGACCCTCGTTACCCTCTGAATCTGGTAAAGAATTTGTACTTATATACCAGATTTCATCTACCTCATGAGTCTGTTACCCCCCCCCCCCCCCCCCCCCCCCCCCCCCTTGGCTGAACCAACACTACTGAGTTTCCGTATTCCGGAAGGGTTTCATTGCTCCGCTTATGGTGACGGAAATTGTCAGGGGCTTGGTAGGCCGGTACGAAGAAGAAGGTTAAACGTTTTTTGTTAGAAATCAGACATGTGATGATTGTGTCAGTAGTTTGTTTACTGCTATATTCAGGTGAGTATGAGGCACGGGACTGCTGTTTTACTTGAAAACATGGCGTCACAATTCGTGTTTCAAAAGGAATTTAATCAGAATATTAGAAGGGCCGGATTAATTTTCGAGATATTAGGGTCAGCGCAATGACAACCCTGTTCTATAAGAATGATCGGAGGTGGGGGTGGGGGGGGGGGGGGGTCTTAAGGGTCTTGCATTCGTTTTCTACATATTTCCCTGCTTAAATTAATGTGTAATCATAAAAGAAAAAGTTGTTGGGGGGGATTCAGTCCCTAAGCCCCCTTTAAAACCAACACTGGACAAACCTGTATACACGATGCGCTGCACTCTCAAACAACAAACAAACCCAAATTAAACAAAATTAAAACAACAATTAATAACAACAATTACAAAAAAAAAAAAATTGAATGTAAAGGTTGCATCGTTAGGACTGAGCTGAAAGGATGATAATAAACCGCTATTAACTTCCATAAGACAGCTGTGACAGCTATGGTAGTAGACCTTTTTACAGGGCAGCAAATTAGTCTTTTAAAGTGTTTTACATTACTTGGAAATGGGGGGGGGTGGTTGAAGTTAAACACGATTGCTGATGTTGGATGTCAAGTACATGTTTGAGTCGAGGGAACTTCTAAGAATCTTATGTTTACAATATGAAGGATGGGAAAGAACCGATGAGTCTATATTAATGTGTTAAATTAATTACACCTTGCCCTTATTACCTCTATCTACTTCGTCATCCTCATCCTACGTCGATCCCTCACTTCCGATTTCATGTTTGTAAACATTGATGAGAGAGCATGAGTAAGTGTGAGCATTATGCTTACTGAAAAGCAATTAAGAAGAATGTCCACATAAGGAAATTGATTGATTTCATTAGTATATATAGGCCTAGGCCTCTTCATATTCACTATCGATTTGATTCATTTTTAAGAACGCGATTTCGAAACAGGTTCTAATATATTTCAGTCCATTTAGGAGGCCTTTCCCTTTGTGTATTAAATGTAGGTCACATTATTTTCAAAAGGGGCACGAGCCGATTATGCCCCCCCAGGAAAAAAACAACTTTAAATGCACAGGGAAAAGCTAAATTTCTCCCATTTCCCTCAATTAACAATTCTGATCAGACCCTAGTCACTTCACTGTTTATCATATTTTGGACCTGCTTGAATATGAAAATCAATAAACTGACGTCAGTATAATATCAGTTATAGTAAAGATCATTTTGACAGCATGTCACTTGCACCTGTTGTTAGCACTTTTGAAGTGAGCACAAACCGAAATGCGAATCGTCATTCGATATATACTCACCGCAAGCCTAACCCTCTCGTGTCTTTCTCGAGGCAGTGTCATTACTAATTCTAATCATAAGTCATAATGTCATATCAAACGTATGTTGTGTTTCACTTTAATTTGGCCGCTGTTTTGTTGAGAGATACATATAAAGAGACAGTTTTATGACATGTTAACTAGGAATAAGTAGCATATTCAATGATGCTGCGGTAATATTTTGGACATTTTACAGGGACATTTTTGAAGGGGCGGAGGGCAAGTGTCCACAATTTTGTGTTAACTGTCGAATTTGCTGTCGACACCATTGCATGGGATACAGAAAGAAGAAATATTTATTCAAAGATAGCAAGAGTACGAATGACATTAATAGGAATGGAGAGGAAGGAGAGAAGTCTGAAGATGAAAGAAACATAAATTAATATAAAGTGGGGGAGGGGGTTGGGGGGGTTGGAAGGACCTACAGAAGAAACGAAATAGGTCTTAAATATAAAAAAATAAGTCAGGAAATAAAGTATTTGAAAAGGAAAGCTACATGAGACTTGAGAATGAGACGGGAGATTACCTTGATCAATAAAGCTTGATCCCTTCCACTTGCGGCGCAGATTGTGGAACTTAAATATGATTATGTTAGCCCCATCGTCTAATCAATACGGATCAATAAGGAGAACTATCAAAATTAAAGTTAATCAAAGCTGCGCATATATAAATAGTTGTGTCCGAGATTCGCCAGACACAAAAGAGGGTAAAATGAATATCATTCTTGTAGACAAAATACGAACGATTCAACTATCCCAAATTCCCAATCATGCCAAATTTCATTTTTCTTGAATGGTAAAATATCTGTCCTTCCGCCTATTGTGACGTAGTTCTTTCATGACGAATCTAGAACAACAGGTGCAATACAAAAAAAAAATCGCACGTGTGAAGATTAGTTTAATAGATGATGGACAGCGCATCAGAGAACACATGGCGTGGATGTGGGTGATGTCTGTTCCAATTCTGACATTTTCCTACTTTATAAGGATTTTTGAACACCTTTGGATGACGTCATCCCCACGCCTGTCCTTTGTCTCAATAATAAAGTTGCAATATATGTTTCCTAAATAATCATAGTTAGTTTTTGGCGACGAAATGGACGATAATGAGAATTATTAGAAGTATTTCCTATTAGTGAGAATGATTTTACTAGACACATCCGTCGATGGCCAGAGGTAGGCCTTGAGCCAAGTTACATCTAAAAGTATTTACTCGCTCAAACCATGGACCGAAAGTAGGTCGATGTGTGTATGTATGAATAAGAGAAAGTATTGAAGCATAAAAGGAATCATACTTTCTTTGTTTAATCTTTCAAGTTAATTTACTTAAAAGTCCACATTTGTAATAAATGAGGTCTGATTAGAAAGTTATATTCTTTAAAATGCGCTTGTATGGATATTGCCTCTGAAGGCATTGAAAATGGAAAGTTAGAAATATATATATATATACTATGGAAGACAATTTTGTTTCATACAGTAGTGTCCACACATTAGGGAAACATAATTTAAAAGGGGTACTCCGCTTATTGGAGTCGGATTAGAACTAACACCTCTTTAATTTCATAGAAACTTTCCCCACTTAATCGTGTACTCCTGTTAATTGGGTTAAAAATGCCTCATCAAACCATTCCTCGTCGAGAGTATCGTACTATCAGTGACATTTTAACCGATGCAACGTGGTAAATACACACTACTATTTCCATCGATCGTGAATATAATCCATAACACTCTTTGTGAAATATTAATACCAGACAAAAAGTGATGAATAATGTTGCTTTGTGCATCTAATAAGATTGTTATAATCCTGTCCAAATGTTTGTGCACTTGAACTGTTTATCAGACGTTTTTAATAAATGCATCTCTATTTGATATAGTGAAACTTCATTATCATCATCACCATTAAAACCACCACCACCATCATTATCATCACCAATTCACGATCACCACCTTCATCATCATCACTTTCATGATCATTTTCATTATTATCATCATCACCATCAAAACCACCACCACCATCATCATCATCACCACCTTCATCATCTCCATATTCGTCACTTTCATCTTCATCATGATCGTCTTCATCATCATCACCCTCTCCAATCTCTTCTTTTTCATCGACATCATCATGATCTTCATCCTCACCATCTTCACCAAACTGCATCATGTCCTTCATCACGATTATACTTGTTCTCTTTTCAGATAGCACTAAAAAACTATTTCCAAACAGAGAAAAGAAACTTTCTGAAGTATATGGAATCAAACAATCTGATTTATTGATACCTTTAAAAAAAGAATAAACCAAATATATGGCAGTTCTCCTCGAATACCGGGTGTGGTAGCATCTTGTAACAAAATTACCATTTTAATTTATCTAAATGTATATTTCTCAAAGTTTACATATGCCGATTTAACTATCAATCTGTGATAAAAATGCAAATATTTTTCCCGTTTATAAATGATATGAAGATGTTAACGTATAGACTATAGAGAATAATACATGTATATCAATGTAGAGAGAGAGAGAGACAGAAAAAAGAGAGAGAGACACGAAGGGAGATAGAGACAGAGAAAGAGAGACAGAAAGGGAGAGAGAGAGAGAGACAGGAAGGGAGATAGAGACAGAGAAAGAGAGACAGAAAGGGAGAGAGAGAGAGAGACAGGAAGGGAGAGAGAGACAGCGAAAGAGAAAGAGAGAGAGGAAAGAGACAGGACCACATCATAGCATAGTTATATCCAGTAATGTTTTAAAACTTATTGAATTGAAAGATTTATTTTTATTTATACAATTTTAAAATTTACAACTTATATTGCAAATTTATTCACATATTAACATTGATATAAAAATAACATGTTTTTACGACAAGTTTTCTATAAATCATACAAATTTTCAAATACTGAAACCAAACTCATATTAACTCTGAATCCAATGATATGAAATATATATATATAAATGTATATAGGCTCAAACACATAATAAAACCAATGTAATTGTTTACCGTAAGTAAAAGTGTATAAAATTGCGATAGCTAAACGTCTCCTCCTGAACTGAGGGGAAAATTGAGGATTACAAAAAAAGATCATAATGACGAAAGTAATAACCTCAATCTGCTCGAAAACCGTTACCCAATTTTCTTATGAAACTAATCTGGGCAATGATTTACATTTTAAAATCTTTGACATAATTATACAACAATAGTTATTGAATTCTCTATCCCTCATATTTTTTCTGTAGTAAGGGGCATCATAATCACCATCAATGCCATAAGGACTGAGAAACAATCTTGAGAAAATGAATTTTGTGCTACAGTTTACATTTCAAATCTTCAGACAAATCAATCCCTATTCCTCCCATTTTGCAACTTGTTTGCCCCTCAAGGATCACATGACGGCGTATCACCAATGTAGGTGGCCTTGCGGAGGCGACGGCCGGTGATGGGGTTAGCACACCAGCACGCATCCTGGGGGTAGAGGCACTGGACGGTGCGGTAGTTACCCTCCTCGTCACACTGGGGAACGTAGAATCCATTCCGTGGGGGGTTATTCTTCAGCTTGGCCATGACGGTGTCGTAGCGAGCCTGGCATGCCCTCTCTGAAAGAAGATGAATTAAGAATGATTAAGGTATTTCTGATTTAAAATTATGAAAAATATCCAGTCAAACCTGTGTTAGAGGCTACCTCTCTATAAAGGCCACCTGTCTATAGAGGTCATGCATTTTGACTCGAGAGAGAGAGAGAGAGAGAGAGAGAGAGAGAGAGAGAGAGAGAGAGAGAAATGTGTGTCGTAGAACCTGTCTACAGTGGCCACTTTTTTCTGTTTCCTTTCAGTGGCCTACTGGCCTTAATTAGACAGGTTTAACTGTATATGAATACATGAATAAAGTAAAAACAATGAGGTTCACCTAGAAACAAAATATAAGGCGCGTTATAAATGAGATCTATTATTATTATTATTAATATTATTGTAAATGAACATATCTGTAAATGATCATGATGGTGAAACATAATCAAAGCAGATTTATTGTTTGATGTGCGAAGCTCTGCATATAAGAGTGTGGATTGTGCCTTTATGTCTGCTATCAATGCTAGGGCTCATTCAAGACCAATTCCTGGCCATAGGTGTAATATTAATTCAAGTTCTATTGTCGATAAGGTGTTATTGTTTTTTCAGTGTGACTAATGTATCAGTGGATGATAAATATACAACTAGTTTTTTACTTTTTAATTGCAAATTGACAAAAACAATCACAAATAACAATCAATTTTTTTTTTAATTAAACATTATTTGCTTACCTTGATTACTTCCATGGTTTGGTGTTTGAACTAGAAATAGTAATTAACAAAAAGATAAAAACAAAACAAAATTTAATAAAGAAAATAGAATCTAAATGGTTATATTATTTACCGCTGTTCAAACCCAACACAAAAGGGCAAGTCCTAAAAAATGAGCACACCGTAATCATATTCTCTATGGAGGGGGGGGGGCATATAACACTTTAAATATAAATGACATTTCAAGAAAAATCCAATGCTCAAGATTACTATCTGAATTCTGAACAAACAGAGCATTAATTTGAATAAAGTCATTTTCATATTGAATGCCTGCACATTTAGACAAGAATAGTTCTTATATTTCATTCTTCCTTGCAATATCTTATTATAGAAAAGTAATATTTGAAGCTCATTTTTTGAGTATCTGAGTATAGTGACATGGATCCCTTTACAGACATAGCAAAGTATTTTTGGGGTGATTATATGTACACTTTAAAGGGATCCGGTAACTTAATTTGTCTCAGATTCTGAGACAAAATCCTGGATTTAGCTCATGCTGCAATGATAAGTATAAACCTTTAGATCAGTCAGGAACCCCATGACTTTTACAAGCCAATCGCCTGTCTGATTATCAAGATATTTATGATTGGAAATTGAAACCAAATTTTGCATTTTCCTAACGGTTTTCATAACACCACAGTCTATTGGGGGAAACGAGTATGGTAAAACCGGTCACTCAAAGATTTAAACTTTTTTGAGGCACTACTTGATCATTTTGAAGCCCAATTTGTGTAGGGCTTCAGTATTACACCATATCACAGACACTGATAACACATAGGGCCGTGTATCTCAGATTTAACATTGTTAAACGATGCCTTTAAGAAGTTAAGATAAAATGCTTACTTGGTGCTTCTGCACATTCACATATCTCACAGTTGTCGCTGTTCCTCTTGAAGCCAAACCGGCAGAACATCTTGCAATTCATGTGCAGTTCACAGACAACTAAGAACAGACAATAAAATGATTTTAAATACAGTTACACTACATGGCATATATAAGAGCAGTTGTCTTTCTTTGGCTTACTAACTAGGGGGTGTTTCACAAAGATCCTAAGTCAAATTTAACTGTAAGTTGGACTTAAACATTATGGAGAGCCATTTGTAGTCTTAAAATGAAACACCTCCCCCCCCCCCCCCCCCCGATTTTACATTGAGTACCAATCTCACTGGATTGAAAAAGTAATCTTGACAGATGCAACCCCCCCCCCCCCCCACCAAAAAAAAAAAAAAAAAAAAGGCTTTTAGAATGAAAAATGTATAACAATGAAAAAGTGATTCCTATGAAAAAAAGTACACAGATATACATTTATCTTAAACAGGCAACATTGACAATTTCACAAACTTTATTCAATATACATGTCCACGGTGGTATGATTTTTCAAATAATTTACAACAGTTTATTCCATCGCTTTCCTCTTCAGATCTGACTAAAAGAATACAGTACCCCCCAACAAATACAAATCTTGCCAATATGATGAAGGAGAGGGGGTCAATCCAGCCTTTTAAGGATCCCTATAAACCTGAATGGGTTAAAAGCTAGTTTATTCATACCTTGTCCTTCCACGAGACTAACAGGTGCTTCTGGGATCATCTGACCAGCAACAGGTGGCGCTATACCTGAAGTATTACATTCAAAGTGGGGACATATACATATTAGAGATATCATGAAAGATGTATAATCATTCCATGGTGATGATAGATATGAGTGAGGTTTGCAGTTACACCACGTATTCTAACACTAACCCTGTCAAAAAAATATGTGGTGTAATCGCATACCTCGCTCCAATCATGAAAGATCTTGATGCATACATGATCTGTGACTTGTAATTAACATCCTTGTTTTAATGTCAAGCAGGATTACATTCCCTTTTACTTTGTTTTTTCATCTTATTAGTTTGTATACATTATTTTTTATTTCACTTGAAAAGAACATTAAATTTACTTTAGACAGGTAAAATCAATCAAGATCAAGGATTTGATATTTCCAAACAATAATCCTTTATGTAACTGACACAAGTTAGTTTTTTAAAGGTACTATTTGACTTTCTTTTACTGACAATAAAAATGACTGCCATGACTTTAAAAGTCACATTGGGAATTTTCAGCAATCATATTACCAGTACTTGTTAGCGTGTCCAATGAGGCATAGACCTCTTGTGCACCTCTTACTATATAAGTGAGATTTTTTATCTTTTACAGAGAATATTCCACTTAGTGTCTGTCTTCACTGGTTATTCTGAACAATTTTGATTTTTTTTTTTTGGAATTTAGTCCCGAAAAACAAAAGAACCTTCAACTTACAATTCATTTGATATCATATGTTCTTTTGTGAACTTGAGAATATAGCGTAAAGTCATATCGCCTGGAGTCCAATACTTACGGGGACAGTTGGAGAAGTCAGCATCCATGGCAGCCTCACTAGAGAGGAGGCAGCAACCAAATCCTACATCCTCACAACCCATCACATCAACTGGGGCTAGATGGAAACATTTTGAAAAGAGAAATTCACATAAGATTCTTGCGGTTAAAAAGTGGAATGTCAACCATTTGTGAGATTTATACGGTATATATGTTTACAGAATATTGATATGTTACATTACATTGTAAATTGATTATATGTTAATAAACAGAATGTTGTTGTACATCAATGAAGTTTAACAAATACAATACAATTCATGTTACCAAAGTTGCTGGTATTACCAAGGAGTTATAAATTATAACTCCTTGGTATTACAGTAAACAAACAAAAAGACTGTCAAACATAGAGACAAGACAACATAGGTTAAGATAATAAAAGTATATCCACTGGGTTTTATAATTTTCTATCTTATTTCGGTTGTAAAATTCAACATTTTATGACCATTTATAGTGCTTTGCATAAAATATACATAGAGAATAATATATCACATTTTGATGGCAAAGCGTAAGCATAGAAAAGATGAGAGAGAGACAGACAGAGGCAGAGACAGAGACAGACAGACAGGGGGAGAGAGACAGGGAGAGAGAGAGAGTGGGGATGGAAGAGAGAGAGAGAGACAGGGGAGAGAGACAGGGGGAGAGAGAGAAAGTGTGGGAGGGGTTAGGAAGGGATGGAAGAGAGAGAGAAAGAGAGAGAGAGGTGGGGTATACAAAGTATTTTCTGATTACCTGGTTCAGGAACAGGTTCCTTTGGACATGGAGCTGTAATGTGAAGAAAAAATAAAAAAATAAATAAATAAAACCGGTTAAACACATTACTCAATTCACTCTGGTTTCTTTTTGATCATTATCTCATAATCTTGCTATCCTTAAGACTATAACTTTTTTATTCAAACATTCACAAACAAAAGCAACTAAAATAAAATAGCAACAGATGCTTGCTGTGACAAATCAGTAAAAGCAAACATGTTTAGAGCAGTCTTACATGTGTCATATTATCTAGTGATAAAACAAACTTATGTTTACTAGAAAGCGCCTGCTCAACTTTCTTTTCTCAACTTCATGAAAGCGCTTCAAACTATTATTAAAAGAATTTAAAGATAAACTTTCTCCTTTGGATGTAGTAAAGAATACATACAGTTTTGCATAAAAAATAACAAGGTTAATGGGAAAATATCTTGATAATCAAACAGGCGATTGGCTTATAAAAGTCATCGGATTCTTGACTGACCTAAAGGTTTATGATTATGATTGCAGCAGAATTTAAGTCAATGATTTTTTGGGGGGATCCAAAGCAAAATTACCCCTTCCTAGCTGTAAAGCAAGATTGCTTACCATTAAGAAACCAAGCAGAAAGGAATTCATATTAAAAAGTACTTCTTTTTTTAAAGAACAGAACCTTGGAAATCATGAATTGATGCATACAAGAAAAGGGCAATCACAAAACAAGTGTGAAATACTTTCAACAGAGGATAAGCACAATGTACAGAAATTAGAATCACAGTGCATGGTACTTGTTTAGAAGGAAGTGGGGGTTCATGAATGCAGTTTGTAGCCCTGTCTCTTAAAGAGTTGATATTGCAAATTTGCGATTGATTAGGACTTGTGACTGATCCAAATCAATCAAAACTCTTTATAAGACAGGGACCTGGGGGTTACAAGTTGTCTTACAATCATTACATACTGTATATTAAAGCCCGTCTGCACTAGTTTGGCCAGGGGGGATAAGACCTCCCTGCAAGGTCACTGGTAGGTGGTTATCTCATCAAATCAGCTCTCAATTAACATAAGAAAAAGGGGATCATGGGGGACCAACAGGCACCGATTAGGCATTGTTTGCTATATGGAGGGTGGAATTAGCTATAAATAGTGCAGTGGGGCTTTAAACTCAGCTTCCTGACCTGGGTTAGCCCGTACCACCGCCTGGTCGATGCAAGCATCCTCGATGACCCTCTGGATGGTGGCCCAGAATGTGGGCTGGATCTGCCTCTCCCTACCCAGGATCCAGAGACCCATAGCCATAGGGTCACAGCTCCCATCCCTGTTGATCCGGTGACAGGTGTATGTGATGGCATAGTTGACGTAGTCAGTGTCCAGCACCCAGTGGTTCACTGTATGTACAAAGAGATTATAATATAGATATATTGACTGCTGTGAGAGGCCTGGCTGTTTTATAGGCTCAAGGGGACGTTGCGCCCACCCAGGCACGCCAAAGTCATGGGAGGATGCAACGTCCCGAGGGCTAACAGCCAGGCCTTAAATATCAAAGCAGTCGATATGTCTTTTAACTATTACGGTAACCGGTATTGACATTGTTTGTTTCTTTACGAGAATGGCCAAAATCACGACTCCAATTTCGACCAATCAGATGGCTAGATTTCTAAAGAGAGGTATATAATTTATACTTGTGTGTGAAATGAACATTTTTGACAATAACAACAATAATACATTTATAATATTGGGAATTTATGGACACCAAACAAAATGAAATTCCTATGATATGCTTATTTTTCTTCAAATCATGCATTTTTCACTGAAGAATAGGATTTTTCTTTCTTTCTCAATTAAGGAAATAATGCAAGGAAACAATATTTTTTTCTTCAGATCTCTCATTTAAAAAAGATCAAATTTCCAAGGATTCAAATACATCTATATCTTTAAAGTGATTAAAAATAAAAGTTCCCTAGAAGTGGGCACATTTACAAATAAAAAAATTGTTCTTTTACCGTAACCTTGCAAAATGGTCACCAAATATTTCAAACTTTTAATTATATTTTTATATGTAAATTCTTGGTATATGTCTTCTATGTACAGGTAGGCTAAGAAAAAGAAGGAAAAAAAAATCTCTTTTTTTACCTCTAGACAGCGAGTTGTGAAATGAGATGGGGATGATCATGACTCTGATGAAATCTGGCCTCATAAAATCAAATCAACAAAAGCTAGGTACAAACGATTACCTACCCACTTGTGGAACTTGATACCCTTCTGGTATAAGAGGGAAAGTTACGACGATCTTAGCAGGCTCTTCCCGGCCTATCCAACCCTTGCCTGGCATATCGCTTGCATTGCATTCTCCATCCCTATGTGGAGAAAGGTGGAAAAGAAGAAGATAAGCAAAAATAGTAATATCATTAATGATAATATGAAGACAATGCAATTTGGGCCTCCCAAGATGGCCCTTTAAATTTATTTGATTAATGCGATTTGGGTCACCCAAGACGGCCTTTCAAATCAGCATGATATATATAGCAATTTGGACCATCCAATATGGCTGTCATAACTGAATTAAATCCCAAGTAAATTAATCGATTGTATTTATGTCATTTTGTATCATACTGAATTGTTTGCATTGTACAAGAGCATCATCAGGTTTCATAGTTATATTTCAGTAAAGAGGATTGTTGGTAAAGCTTTCAAGGGAGTGGGAAATTCACTGTTAAAATACAGATTTGAAGATTTAAATGGCGACTTATATGAAGACTGTGAATTGGTTTGAATAGAAAGGAAAAAGTGCCATATATATATACCGTATATTTGTTTAAATTGCCAGTATCAGTGTCATCATCATTACTCACATTCTAATGTTCTTCATGGTGATTGCGATGTGGCCATCGTTGTCCTCAGAGGGTGCCATGATTGACATCTTCTCGTTGTCTGGTAGTACCATGTGGTTCTCACCACGAGTGTGGCTCAACTCATACCAGTCTCCCATAAACTGAGAAGAAAAAAAAGAAGAGGAAGATTTTTAAGGAGGAACAACACTGAACTATACAACATATGGATAAATGTAGAGGGACTGAAGATTAAAATGATGATGAAAACAGTAGATAAAGTTGGAGCAAGGTAGAGAAGAGAGAAGGAGATGTGTGAGAGAGTGTGAGAGAGAGAGAGAGAGAGAGAGAGAGGGAGAGATGGGAGAGAGAGAGAGAGAGAGAGAGGGAGAGATGGGAGAGAGAGAGGGAGAGAGGGGGAGAGAGGGGGAGAGAGGGAAGAGAGAGATGGGGAGAGAGAAGGGGAGAGAGAGAAAGAGAGAGAGAGAGGGATATAGAGTTAGAGAGGGAGAAAAAGACAACCTGATGGAGCGTTTATGTGCAAGATATCACATTGGCGAAACCTCAGTACAATAAATATCAGATATGTATGAGAACTAAGTATGCAACACTCAACATAAAGATTATTCATCCATCTTACCTTATCAATGACAAAGTTTTCTTTCACTTGGAAGGTTGAAATATCACATTCACTCCTTGCTGCAAACATGAAAAAAAGAAATAATGTCTTTCGTCTACTTTGTGCATGGCTGATCATCAACGAAACGGAGTTAAGTCTTTTGTCAACTCTGTTTGTTGCTACGGTACGCAGGCAGTGAAAACCAATTTGTTTAATCAAATTATGGAAATTCAAGCATTACTTTAAACAAACAGAATTTTCTTATTCATGGCTCAATTTTCCTGATTGTGGTGTCATATGAAAGGGCAGAAAATAAACTTTCTAGAAATGTGATTTTCTCTTTGAAATTCAGATACCGCCTGCCAAATAACTTTTTAGTACCCTTTCTTCAAGTTGTTTTTAATCACTCATGTGTGAAATATGCCTCATATGATTTGCATTAAATGAAAGAGGAGGATCTAAGCTTTACAAATATGTGTCATTTATTAATTATAATTGTGATTAAGTAATGATAAAACATTGATAATTCTCGGTTTCAGATAAGCCAGTATTTTCATAAACAGATACAATACAGATAATAATGAGGACAAAAAGGGGGAAGTTTACCTGGTTCTGAGCTGATACCGATTGCAGCATCACATTCTGGAAATAAAATGCAGAGAATATAAAAGCAGTGTTTATATCAGAATTAAGAAAATATCATAAATTTACTTCATTTGTATGTCAACAGTGATGGTTATGGATTCTTTTACATTATTGTAAGTTTAAAATTTCATGATGAAGTTTATATCAATTTCGTTATTAAGCCTTTGGTTCAAATGTACACTTTTTCTATATATACATGTAGCCTTCACTTTAATATAACAAATTAAAATCAAGTGAAGGTTCTATTAACCCATTTTCTAACATGGTCATGAATAAAGTTTAATTTTATTGCTTTTTCTTATAATGTTTATAGACGACATCCTTGAAAGTTTTTAATCCAATGATTAGCAATTAGCATATAGGGGAAAAATTCATGTTAATTTTCAAATGAGAATAATAGGAATATTATTCATACTGTGGCACAAATAACGATATAACCATATAGACACTATCAACTACAAGGAGGCCACATTTGAAAAGTATTCCATAGAAATTTAATATCAAAAGATCTTGATAATTCAAAGGCTGTCTGTACTAGTTTGGCTAGGAGGGATTAGACCACCCAGGGAGGTCTCTGGCAGGTGGCTATCTCATTAACTCAGCTCTCAATTAACATCAGAAAAAGAGGATCATGGGGGACCAATTTTCACTGATTAGGCATTGTTTCATATATAGAGGGCGCAAGTAGCTACAAGTAGTACAGTGGGGCTTTAATATTCACCTGTGATAACATCCCTCAGTCTTGCTGGGTCCACACACAGCTGACGGAGAATTTGTTTCATATGCATGATAGCGTGCTCGCTCAGCCCGGGGTTCCTAGACATGAACCAGGCCATGGAGTACCCTCTCATACACTCCCCGCTCACGTTCTTCCTGATGCAGCTGTATACCAGGGCGTGGTCGGTGTAGTCTGTGTAGGCTACCCAGTAATTACCTGAGAACAATGATGTAACAAGAATAACAATAAACACAATGGATTCCTAGACATAAACCAGGCCATGGAGTACCCTCTCATACACTCCCTGCTCACGTTCTTCCTGATGCAGCTGTATACCAGGGCGTGGTCGGTGTAGTCTGTGTAGGCTACCCAGTAATTGCCTGAGAACAATGATGTAACAAGAATACATACCATGGATGATCATGCATGGTCTAAGAAAAAAAAAACAACCAAATGCTCTATCCAACCTGGGTTTTTAAATGGGTCTCATGGGACCCCCTTAACCCTGCCACACCACACTATCTACTGGATCTTCTTCACCACGATGGCGAGGTGTGGCCTTCAAGGTATATTCAAGGTATATTCTTTATAATGGAATTTAGAGCTCTTATTTAGCGAAGCTCATCAATCTTTTTCCATGCTCTTATTCATTTGAAAGAATATGTGATATAATACCTATTTTAAAATGGATGATATATGTGATTCTTTTAATGTAGACACTTGAGGAAAAACACAATTTTCAGTTTACTTCTTGAATTCCAGTAAACTTTAACCTAGCACTATGAGTCAGGATAGTATCTCATATATTTTCAAAGTCATGATGTGAAAATCAATCATTACAAATCCCTTTAATTAGGATCTTGTATGCATAAGGCATGGGATAAAGACTGATTTTCAATTCAAACACAAATACTGTTTAATTTAGTTAATAATATCAAAGAGAAAAATATGGTATGGAGAGAATGTTGAGTAACAAAAAGAAAAATGTTCTTGTATTAATACCAGTAATATAAAATAGAGCTATAATGTTACCTCACTTTGGTTTTCAACTCCATACAGTAATTATTAGGAATCCTCACCCCAAGAAATAACTAAAGTTATTCTGAGAGATTAATTGTATTCTTGCCCATTAATCTACTAGATTCCCCCACCAAAGTGTATGTATCATTTTATCATGATAAGCAAAAAGATACTTCTCACCAAGCAAACCTTTTCAAATTACCATTCAATATATGAAAGACTGAACCAATTAAACCACCAGGGGGTCGTTTCACAAAGATCCTAGGCCAAACTTAACTCTAAGTTGGACTTAAATATTATGGAGATCCATTTGTAGCCTTAAAATAAAATATATTCAAAAGCAAAAATTGAATTATTTTAGATTTTTCATAAATACCACATCAAGAACATAAAATCTCTTTGATAATAGAAAATATGAATGATTTGAATCAACATTTTATGCCTTTTAAAATTACTGTTACAAAATATTTTCAAAGATGCTAACGGCTTTCCTTGATTATTAAGTCCAACTTAGGATCTTTGTGAAACACCCCCCCAAAATCAAATATAATGAAAAGCAACGTTCATCCTACCTGGAGGGACCCTATTATCAAGCGGTTGAAGGAAGAGTTTTCCATTTATTGGCATTGTATCACCTTCCTCTCGCTCGAGATGGAAAGCATGGGCATCAAAATGCATGGTGGAACAATTCCCTGGTCTACAAAGATAAAGATAAAAAGATTGAAGGAAAAAAAGATTGATGATAATGACGATGACGATACCATGATATGGTTGTGATGGTGATAATGGTGATTTATTTATTTATTTGTCGTTTTATTTTGACAGGGTAGCCCTTTCAGTTATAAAAACTGCTCGACCAAGGGGGCCTGTATCAACATAATCAAACACATATTTACAAAACATATATACATGCATAAGTTATAATGGTGATAATGGTGATGATGATGTTAAAGGTGATATTTATTGGGGGTGGGGGAGCAATAGTTTAATAGATCTACCCGCCCAACTCCTGCTACCTGACGCAGGCAGCAGGCAAGTAGATCATCGATTTTCATGAAAATTAGCTTGGAATTTGACTTCTGAGTACATGCATACTAACAGGTGTGTCAACTATTCAATTCACTTTAACCTTTATGTAAAGTGTAAAAAAGAACTTGCCATATATCTTTACAGAATTGGAATTTAAAAAAAAAGATAGATATTCTGAATAAAATACTCCAATCTGCAAAGAACCCCAAAACTAGCAAAACATATTTTGGTTATTGGTCCCTTTAAGTTTATAGATGGTGGTGGTGTTTTTTTTTTAACTGACTGCTAAGAAAGCATAAATGCTTGTAAGCAACCAGACAGCCGGCGGCTTTAGGTCCTCTCCGAGCGACCTGGTAATGAGGATTAATGCCTTACCAAAGGGCACTAGCGCATCGCGACTTGGTTTTGAACCCGGGTCACCGGATTACGAGACCACTGCTCTACCGACTGAGCTTATCGCGCCTCAGTCTGAGGCATGCATCATTGTTACAAAGAGAGAAACTGAAAGATGAATATATGAAACAAACCTAAAGAACTGATCAGTAGACATGAGGAGTCTTCCATTATCTTGGAGGTTATAGCTTGAGACTCGGTGGAAGGGATACTCAAACGGTTGAATCTGGGAGACAGTGTACCAATCTCCTGCATACTGCAATGGGAATAAAAAATATACTCAGATTATTCAAAACTTGTCTTAAGACACATTTATTCAAAATTGCTTCTGATGATTAACTATTACTCTGTTCACATTGATGTATATTTCACATGTATTGTAATTTGTAGGTTTATTTGCATTTTCTTTTTGTTTTGTTTAATGTGTAATTTTTTATCATTGTATTTTGTTTGTTATAGCGCTTAGAGACTTCGGTGGTAAGCGCTTTATAGGCACCATTTTTATTATTATTATTATTATTATTATTATTATTATTATTCTAATTCACCATTTCTTTCTGTAAAAACAATCTTCAGTTAAAAATAGAAGATAGAGCAGCCTATGGAGGTGTCGTGGTCTAGTGGATATGTCACTGGACTGTGGATCAAGGTTCAAGTTTTCAAATGAGCTAAATTGAGAGGAAAATTAAGTTTGAGTTTACCCTTCCAGGTATACATGTAACTGGTATTGAATAACCAATGGTAACAGATTTGAAGTCAAATCAAACAAGTATAATCAGTGACACTTACCCGGGCAATATCGAAATCTTCCATGATCGGCAGCTCGTCCACAACACAAGACTTGGCTATCTCTATCACTTAAATACAAAATAAAAAATCAATCAAATATTGAATCAAACATGTTTTCACCTTTCTGAATGTTTAGCATAGAGGGGAATCTCTGATCTAATTTTCATTCCCAGTAACACAATGACTACTGAATTTGTCTAACTGCCATACGCTTACAACATGGACCACCCGGTTTCCATATGGCTTACTATAAGGAATTTGACTTGTATTGGGCATTTGCCAAAGTCTCTCTGCAAAAATAGTAAAAAAAGGACATTCAGTACTTCGATCTAAAATAAGCTTCACATTATTAAAATATTTCTTTTCATGAACCGGAAAGTTGGAAACTTACCTGTTCATGTAAATCAATTGTTTACTTCCATAATGGTTTAACACAAATACATTTAGTCAGAGGTAACATCATGCTTTGAACTTAAATGTATCGATAAGTACATATAAGCAGTTAACAACTTAGAGGGTAGATTTGCAGCACAATCATGTGGGTAGACCTTAAAAGGACTGTTTGAATTCTTTCCTGTTGATTGAGAAGTTAATATTTTAATAGTAATAACGATATTGATTCTATGTTTACAATTAATTCCTTCCAAACTTTTTGGAACATACCTGGTCTTCTGATTCCCATTTCGAGGAAAGGATCACATTCTATATGGAGAGAAATAAAATAGAACACAACAAAATAATTATAACACGTTAGAGTTTCTCATCTCAAAAAAGTAGGACGCTTAGCATAGATTTGCATAGAGTGGCTGCAAGATCCGCACATAATTGAAAAACAAGTCATAAAATATATAGAATATTTCAGCATCAGCCATCCACTAAAGAAAAAGTATTTTAACTTGTTCAACAATGTACGTTGAAGGAAAATTATGTAATCCATATAGAGGTTAAATATATTCAAAAGGATAACTCTAATATGTGTATTGTATGGCTAATATATTACACATGAATAACTAATTAAGAAATTCAAATATATTGATAGATGACTAGATGAATGGATTTTAAGTCAGATACCGTAGGTATAACATATAGAAACATATAGAAACATAAAAATAAACAGACAGATATAGATATAAAACAAAATAGATACAACTTTCTAGTAGATAGATTGACAGATCGATTGATCGATAATGAAATATATTCATCGATCAAAACTGCCAAACATACCAGATGGGACTGCAACCATGTCACGGGGATCGACGCAAACACCTTCAAGAAGCATGTTCACATGCCTCATTGCTTGTTCAGACAGTGAGGTATTACGGCTTAGGATGTAAGCGTGAACAGCACCCTCTTTACATGTTCCGTCAAGTTTCCTGTCGTTGCAGCTGTAGATGAGGGCGTGATCTGTGTAATCGGTGTACACCACCCAGTAATCCTCTGAATATGTGGGAGAAAGAGAAAAGACTTAAAGGCCGGCTGTACTAGTTCAGCCAGAAGCAATTAGACCACACAGCGAGGTCACTGACAGGTGCCTATCTCATTAACTCAGCTCTCAATTAACATAAGAAAGAGAGGATCACGGGGGACCAACATGCACCGATTGGGGAAGTTTTCTATATAGAGGGAGCAAGTAGCTACAAGTAGTACAGTGTGGCTTTAAAGAGTAACCTTGCAGAGTATAGAAATCTATGAGTTTCTCAACAGCATGGTCCTGCTATTCAGTCAGCTCATAGATGTATAGGTGTCGTGGTCGAGTGGATATGTCACTGGACTGTGGATCACAAGGTCCGCGGTTCAAGTCCCACCGCAGCAACAATGTTTCTTGGCAAAACATTAATCTACATTTGCCACACTTGATCCAGGTAAGGGAAATGGGTACCTGGTAGGATTATTCCTTGAAATGCAATGTGCACTGATAACGGCTGCCGGAGCTAAAGCTAGGGTAATAATTTCCAAAGCTCTTTGGAAGTGCATAGGGTCGTTATATTGATATGCCCTATACAAGAACAGAATATTATCATTATTCAAAGTGCATAGACTGTGTCAACATAGAAATATAACTGAACATATCCCATTTACAGGGAAAAACAACTTTGATAGGAAGTTGCTTCAAATGAAAGCAGAAGAATCCACAAAGTAGGTTGATGGAAGTTTGATCAATGTATGAGATCACTAGACATAGTCTGACGTACATTTAAATATAAAGTGGACTTCAAACTGGCACAAATGTAATGGATTGCCAGACATGTACAACAACTCTTCTGCTTGAAGCTGGAAAGAACTAGATTGGATTGGATTTCATTGGAATGGGAGACGTAATATAACAACATAAAATCTGTGATATATCTTGATTACAAGAAGACACGATTCATAACTTTACTTCAAAGTGGAGAGATGCATAAAGATACAGTGTAAAATTGACATTTATTTACATATAAATTTTGAAGTAGTAAACCTCCATGTGGTGGCATTACTCATATATTATCTCATTCATTATGTATATTTATCATTTGTGTATGTTTATCACTGTCCTGTAATATTTCATATATATATTTGTATTGTAATACTCTTTAACCAGTGGAAACCAAATTTCCTGAAAAGGACAATAAATGATTATAATTATACTTATACTTAGTATTTAAAACATTGGTATTATATAAACTACATAATATGATCGAGCTATGATGCACAAGTTTTCAGTAATCACTAGCTTTTAAGAAACAACATACAAGCTATAAAGTAAGAGGATGCTTCAGGTGAAAACTTAATAATCTTTAAATAAAATCCAAAAGATCAAGTAGCATGTATACCTCCTTGAGCTGGGATGCCAATAGGTTTCAGTGTTAGCTTGGCCTCATGGTGGTCTCCTGATGTAGCTATGGCCTCAAAATGCCAGGAAGTATCACACTGATCCGGTCTGAAATTAATATTTAAAAAAATATTTGAGAAGGGTGAATCATGTTTACATCTAAACCTGTTTATTGCAAGGAATCAAACTATGGGGAAAATCAGACACATATATCAGACTATCTTGAAACAAATAGTATAAGCAATAACCATGGCAATGTAATGATATCATGTGTGCATTTGCCAAATTGAATTTTATAATTAGGTACTAAACTAGCTAGGACTAAAAACCCTAATCAATAAACAAGGCAATATGTTTTTACTACAACATCTATAATTCAGCCACATGTGAAATAGCCAAATATAGCACTTATTGAGTTCAAGATTCAAGATTATTTTATTGGTCCATACATGCTCCAAACATGCATACAGTTGCTGTATGGGTAAGTATTCTTTTGAAGTAATTCAACATCAATTGGGCTTTCTTTTCATTATAAAAATAGAGCAAACTGCTCACAACCAATAAAATGCAAATAATTTAAATAGCTGATATCATTTATTCAACTTGTTATTTAAAGAAACAAGTAAGATGTAACATGGCCCAGGAAAAAAAACCAAGTACTTACCCAGACTGAATACCATCTGCACTCATGTGTATGGATCCATCGACATTCAGGGAGTACTGGGAGATACGTTGGTAAGGGTGGACATCGTCTCGTAAAGATTTAAACACATACCATGCTCCAATATACTAAGTATGAGAAAGGAACAGAAGATACAAGACAGATAAAAGAAATGAAACACCAAACACGTTTATTAGTGTTTATTAAAGTCAAGACATTGTGGTATACTGGAGGATATACTTGCCATTGGTAAGGGTATATACATCAAAATGTCTCCCAACCCTTGTTATCAAACCACCCACATTTTGAGATTGTATCTAAAGCTTTCAGAGAAGAAAGGCATGTCTCCTTTAAAGCCCCACTGCTTATAACTACTTGCGCCCTCTATACAGCCAACAATACCTAAGCGGTACCCGTTGATCCCCCATTATGCCCTTTTTCTTATGTTAATTGAGAGCTTATCTGTTGAGATAACCACCTATCAGTGACCTTGTAGGGAGGTCTAATCCCTCCTGGCCAAACTATAGTGCAGAAGGGCTTTGAATTAAAAAAAGTTTCATGAGTGTAGTAAAAATCATAGAACAAAGTTCATGTCAAGATGAACAATAGAAATGGGCTTGGTAAATATTACTTGTAAACATGGTTCATTCTAAGGGTTATACAAAGCTACAGGTGTGGAAATCACAGCATTAGATTAAATAAAAACACATTTGTATTAATCAGCATGGTAGTTTACCTCTATGATAAAGAGAGGGTTAAAGCAGTGTAAAGATATTAGTGACTTACTCGAGACACGTCAAAGTCTTGCATCACTGAAAACTTCTCAAGAGAACACCTATCTACAAGAACAAATAATACCCAAAAAATATTTTTTAAATACATACAGTTAGTATCTTGAGAGCATTTAGTCTCTATAATACAATATTGTAATGAAGATCTACTTGAATACAATACACATGTATTGAAAGCACGAGGTATTAAAAAGTAACTTGGACAAAACAATATGTAATGCCAGAAAAAAAGAGGGAAAAAACTATCAATGACTGAGATGCTGTGCATGCATATGAAATTCTTTAGAAAGGTCATATTAAAGTGACCAGGTGATTTTGTTCATCCCTTTCGTTCCGAAAGTACTGGATATTGGCGACTATTAATGGTAATATATGATGCTCTTTCCATGTTGACAAGAGAATACTCTTTTTACATAGCTAAACACTTTTAAAAATATTTTGATTGCATGAAACATAAAAATTATGGACTGTTCTGCAATTCAAAGAATGAAACTAAAATTTAGAGCTAATCCATTAGCAATGCAAAATATAATCAATCTAAGTTTCCTTGATGGCACTATCAACATCAAGTAGGTAATTACTCAACACTCAAACAAATATTCATTCGTTAAAGATATTACCTGCTCTTGCAACTCCTAAAGCTTCATCACATTCTGAGGAAAAGACAACAAGAAAGAAAAAGTCAAATGTGAAAGTGAGGGGAGGAGAGAATTAATTATAGATAAAATGACGGACTGCAGTCCTTCTACATAATTTTTGAGGAAATTTAGTATTTATGACAGTTTATCATTTAGTTTTTAAAAATAACAAATTTTATGTATATTATATATTTGATTATTTATGATTCATTGTCAGAAAATACTTATTGTACTTTATATTATTATTGTTATCGAAAAACTGTATACTTGATACATGAATGCAGAAGATAATCAAATCAAATCAAATAGTGACTATTACACAATTTATCTAGCATGTTTCTTATAACTGACAGAAATTGCACACCAAAACTCTTTACTGTAACCAATAACATTACTATTAGGCCTAAAATAAAAACTGGTTGTATTGCCCTTTAGGTGCCGAAACATGGGTCGGTCGGTCAGAACTTTTTTTTGTCGCCCTCTTTGAGCCGATATTTTCAGATTTGAATGTTTTTTTCTTTTTCCCGCACTCTTTTAGCTGATATTTCAGTTTTTAATGCTTTACTACATGTGCTTCAGCGTCATCATTCTATTGATATCTTTTTCACCTCATAATTATCCATGGTTTTCATGAGTGAGAATTTTGAAATAATTTGATTTTATGCATTTATATCCAATTTAAACAAACAAACTACATATATTTTTATTCATTAATTTGGTTTTATTTTTTTTATTTTTTTTAAATGCCGACCGTAGAATTCCAGATTTATGGGACGGTCAAATCAAATAAAGAGATCAACATGGAGAGATAAGAATGGCTTTCCAAAGAATATAGAAAGAAAAGAGAGATACAGAAAGATATAGAAAATGCAGTTCTTATTACAGTTAACTAAACTATTCATAAACATTGTAAATTTGATGTGTTTTGTTGGTGTCTTTGTAAGTCAAGAATGAAAGGAGGACTGGTTTAATTAGGGCATTTATCAATTACTTTTAGATGTAAGCTTTATTATGACAAATTCTCAAGAAAACTAAATCGGGACAAATCAATTTTTCACATACTTGAACAATTAAAAAACTTGGTAAGGGTATGAATAATTAACTTTTCAACTGTAAATGGTATATAATTTCAGGGCCAGAAGGGTGTTAACTCTGTGTTAAAGTATAGGAGTAAAAACTCTTCAGGGCCCCGTTTCATAAAACTTGTCATCGATAATAAGTGACAATAACTGTTATAAGCTACTGAAATCGTGGCATCTGATTGGCTGAGAGCAAATTTGTCATAGAAATTTATCATTTGTTATTGATAGCAAGTTTTTATGAAACAGGGCCTTGGTTCCAAACAGAGGATTTGTCTCTTACCTGATGGTGTATCCACAAGATTCTGTGGGTCGACGCAGAGCTCTCGCATGCGGGACACCAGGTAGCTTCGGGCGAAGTCAGACATCTTGGGATGGCGGCTAAGAAGCCAAATCTTAACTGAATCCTCCTGACAGGTCCCGTCCAGGTTCTTGGTTCCACAGCTGTAGACTAGAGCGGAGCGGGTGTAGTCTGTGTATACTATCCAGTAGTCCTCTGAAATGTTTAAGAGTTGAACAAAAAAGACATGATTAGATGATGATTACCGTATGATAAAAAGAAGTAAAATGGATTATTCCTGATAACAATAATGAAAGTAATTGAAATCACCATGATGATAACATTGATAATACTAATAATTGTATTTTAATAGAAGAGTTACCAAATTTTAAAAGGGAGAAGTTCATATTCATTTACAATGGTAATAACAAAAATTTCAGGCAAATATCCATACAATTTTCAAAAACCATAGATACATGGATTATCAAAACTAGAGTATAAATTTCGAAGGAATTCCATGACGATGTTGTCATCCACATAATCTTGCTTTCCATACCTTTTGGACTGATTTTACGTCAAGTACATTTATTTTCAAGTTCCTTTGTTTACTCAAACAAGTACAATTAAAAGGCCGTCTGTACTAGTTCGGCTAGGAGGGATTAGACCAACCAGGGTGGTCACTGACAGGTGGCTATCTCATCAACTCAGCTCTCAATTAACATAAGAAAAAGAGGATCATGGGGGACCAATGGTCACCGATTAAGCATTGTTTTCTATATAGAGAGAGCAAGTAGCTACAAGTAGTACAGTGGGGCTTTAAGTTAAATTACCGGTAATGGATTTATTAAAGATCAAGAGTAATGGATGGTTTAATCTTTAGACACGGTACAAGCTTCAAACATCATACCTCCTTCTACGTCCATGCCTCTTGGTTTTAGAGTCAGTTTGGATGATGAAGTCGACTCGGCAGGTTGGGAAGCAGCCGCCTCAAAGCGCATTGCACTATCGCAGGCTCCTTGTCTGTAGGAAGCACAATCACATCATGACAGTGGGAGTTACCATTTAACATTTCATTAGCTAAGTCAAAAATATAATTCACAGTGTTTGGAACATAATGCAGACAAACAGTGAAAAAGTTCTTTCAGAATAGGACATTTGCTGGTGATTATAGCATTATGTTTCCTTGTAATAAGTAGACAAACATGCAAATGGAAAATATCTATATTCACACACTAGTAACAATAATCCTTTGGCCTGAAAATGAGAAAGAGCAATTTTTTATAGTGTCAGTTTTTTTATAAATATATTCTACAAAATAATATTTCAAGGGACAATTGTGGAACATTAACTTTTCTGTAGAACGATTCAATGCTACATTGGAATACATCTAAGGTACCATATTGTATAGACAAAACTGTATAAATTAAAGCATATACTACATGGAAGTATTGAACAAAACTGCATAAACTCCCTACTTACTCTGTGATACGTTCAGTTGCCATGGTAAAAGAGCCATCCGTCTCCAGTGTATAGTTTGAGATGCGTTGGTAGGGGTAGACGCTCTCTTCGAGATGTGAGATGACATACCATGTTCCTTGGTACTACAAAGATTTACAACAACAACAAAAACAGGAAATCAGAGTAAGTTATTGTGTGACCCATCGCGTTTCCTGATGAAAATGGTCCAAATGTACTCTCGATTATGAAGGGACATAGGGGGATATTTAAAAAGCCAAATCTAGGGAAGTAAAGTATTAATAATATTAATAATATTGTCTTATTTAGCCTCATCATTACTAATACTGCTCTTTTTGAGGGCCCGGCAGTCATATCATTAACCCAGCTTAAGCCCAAATACCATGAAAAGGTGCTCAAGAACTGAAGATATTTTATTGTAACAGGTAATAATTTACCCTAATTGTGGAGGGTGGCAAATGCAAATGAATGTCTTATCGAATGACACAAGTGTTGTGGCAGAGATTTGAACCCTGTACCATTTATAGTATAGTGACTTTACCACTTCACCCACTAAAGCCCTCTGTAGCTACTTGCGCCCTCTATGTATCAAACAATGCCTTAGCGGTGACCAGTGGTCCCCCATGATCCCTTTTTCTTATGTTAAGTGAGAGCTGATTTGATGAGATATACACTTGTCAGTGACCATGCAGGGGGGGGGGGGGGGGGAGGGGGTCTAATCCCTCCTGGCAAAAGTATAGTGCAGATAGGCTTTTAAACTTACTCGCTCCTTGTCGAAGCTCTGCATGGTCTCAAAGCTATGCACAACACATTCATTGGCTGGACCTATTCATGAAAATAGACAGAAGGATTTATAAATCAAAACCCTGTTTGTTCTACACCATTTGTACTTGAAGGCAACCCGACATCAATATGATTCCTTTCACACAAGTAAACAATAGGACTTTCCATATGAAAAGGTGTATTCAGTTTGGTTAAATATTTTCTTCAGAAAATGTACTCTTATCACAACTCAGCATTCAAATCTCTTTATAATGTAAGTTGTCAAAATAAATTATGTCCACAAAAAAACAATATATGACATTAAGGAATTAATTACTTGAAATGCTAGAGCGCCGCAATGGCTGCCTTGCTAAAGCCAGGGTAGTAATCGGGGCAGTGCCAGGAGCGTCACGTGACGGACATGTGCGCTATATAAGAAGCCACCATTATTATTATTATTATTATTATTATAACAGAAAGTTTAACTATTTAGAATCAGTTAGTGAGTGACCATTGATTCAAGGAATATCTACTGAGCAGAAGACAAGAATTGATGTTCTAGAGTGATAGGACTTTGAGAACATTCCTCCATAGAAACACATGAAAAGGAGCAATAATCCTACCTTGGTCAATAAGGCTCTCAGGTCCAAGAATTTCATCACATTCTGAGGTTGAGAAAAAGAACACAAATAAAAAGGATACATTATAATCAAATAGCAATAAAATGTATGCCAACCCCAATAAATATGTATTTATTCATTTCTTTTATCATATTGCAACCACATTTGAAAATAGTCGCACTTCAAAAAGAAATCGAAATACAAAGAGATACACAACACTGGTCAAAAGTACTTGATAATGCATGTACATGTATGAACTTTTTTTCATTTGCAGGGAACTCTATCCATGTATTGCCAAATTCTTTGTTTTGTAATGTACTACAGAATCTATATGTGTAAACAAAAGTTAACTAAAACAGTCTGTTCATCTTCTGAAAGTCAACCACTGCAGAAGGCAACGAGTTAAGTTTAGGGTGCCCCAACATTTTATAATCCTGGGCCCCGTCTTTCAAATTAGACTTATGATTGATCCGAATCAATCCCAAGTCCTCCAATCAATCGCAAGTTTGCAGTCTCCTATCTCTTATGTACATAGTTTCGATTAATATTAATCGCAAATAAGTTGCCATTGATATCGATATCGGCTCTTTGTAAGACGGGGCCCTGTTATGATACGCCACTGTATGTACATACCATGAGGTGTATTGACCAGCCGGGAAACATCCACACACATCTCCGTCAGCAGCATCTCCATGTGTGACCTGGCGGCAGGGGTCAATGTCGGGTCACGGCTCATCATCCAAGCGTGAGAGGCCTCCGCCTTGCAGGTCCCATCCTCGTTCGTCTCCCGGCAGCTGTAGATTAGGGCGTGGTCGGTGTAGTCCGTGTAGATCACCCAGTAGTCCTCTAAGGGAATGGAGAACAAAAGTTGAATTTTCACCCCAATTAGGACCCTTATTTTTTTACCGTTTTTTAGAAAAAAAATGTATTGAAGCATTAAAAACTGAGAAATATCAGACCAAAGAGGGATTAACATTTTTTTGTTAAAGTTTTTAAAAAGTTTTCAAAAGATTTCTGACCGACCGACCCATTTTTTTGGCACCTAAAGGACAATACAACATTTTTGTTTAGGCCTTATCAAGCCGACTCAGTCAGATTGAACTATAATGATGGGTTCCCATCCAAAAATGTTATCAAAGTTTCATTTCTCTCCAAGATGCTTTCAATTTGAACATATTGATTTACAGATAGATAGATATCAAGTGGTTTATTGATTTAAAGAAATAAAGATCATTACAGCATGACCGATTTTCTGATGAACTTCAAATTCTTTCATACGAGTTGTATTTTTCTAAAGTTTTAAACATTCCATTAGATATTCTGGTGTTAGCTGAGTAATACAAATGTAATACAGACAAAATTGAGATATATAGTGTGAATCAGTGACTTTATCATTCAAATCTAGAGATAAAAAGATTTTTAAAAAATTCAGTCAAAATCAAAATCAAGTCAAAATCACACATCCCAATGAGCTAAATTTGATAGGATTGCAGGTTTGTACATACCACCGTACACTGGCATGCCAAAAGGTTTCAAGACCAGCTTAGAGGTCGTTTCTGATGTGTCGGGATTGTAGGCCTGGCCTTCAAACTTCCAAGCAGTGGAGCATTCACCAGGGCTAAGAGATGTAAATGAACGAAGGATGAAGAATGTTTGTATCTAGTTTTTTTTGTTTAAAGGACTCTGTACTGACTAGAAACTTGTGTCAATATATATATATATACATTTACAGGCACTTATAAATTTGATGGCAGCAAAATTGTGAGAAGGCTGCTTGAGCTTTAATTTTATATCCCAGATAATATTTGATATCCCGGATAATATTTGAGGAGCCGAGCCTAGGCTACGGTAGGTCTCATGACTGTTCAAAGTTTGGGGGAAACAAAAATAACCAGCATTGAAAATTTGGTCGCCCAAAGAATGAATTTGAAATACCGGTATCAGGTAAACCAAAATTGCAGTCTTTGCAATTCCATTTCAAGAAATATTCATAAATTCAAACCATACCTAAAGTATTATAATAATAAAAACGGTGATTATAAAGGGCTTTAACAGCTCTATAATAAAACAAAATACAATGATAAACAATTACATATTAAACAAAACAAAAAATTACAAATAAACCTACAAATTACAATACATATGAAATATATTTCAATGTGAACAGAGTAAGGAAACCATCAAAAGCAATTTGGAATAAATGTGTCTGAAGTACGAGAGCTTACACGAGCTCGATCACATTTGAAAGCTAGCCTACCTTGTTATTCTGTGTGTGAGCATCCTGAATGAGTTCTGTTCATCCAGTGTATAATGTGAGATCCTATGGTAGGGGTAGATATCACCCTGGAGATGAGATATCACATACCAGGTGCCGGTGTACTGCAAGGTGATGGAAAATAAGTAGAAAAATGTCAAAGTCGCTGTATAATACATGTATCGGTTCTTAAAAGCCTATCTGCACTAGTTTGGCCAGGAGGGATTAGACCTCCCTGCATGGTCACTGACAGGTAGTTATCTCATCAAATCAGCTCTTAACATAAGAAAAAGGGGGCCATGGGGGATCAACGGGTACTGCTTAGGTATTGTTTGCTATATAGAGGGCGCAAGAAGCTATAAAGTAGTGCAGTGGGGCTTTAAAGCTGGCTTCAGTCAAGCTTTTGCACCCTGCTCAATTAGTCCTCTCCCTATGGTTTAACCATAGGAAGACAAGTGAACTGAACTGAGCTGGCAAATGTTGATAATATACCGGTAGTACGTCATTTGAAGGTCAAAGATTCAGACAAGTCAAAGAGGTACAAGTATGATATATTAGTGATATTACACAAATATTCCCAGAAGAAAAATCCCTCGTTTGCCAAGCACAATTCACTTTTATTCTTCCGATATCATGATCATTCATGATTTCATAATTTTCTACCATTTCATTTTTTTATTTATAATTTATTATTATTATTATTTCACCTACCAGTAATCATTTTCCACTAAAATGTCATCTCAATTTATTCGAGCCAATGTGGCATCAAGTTTGAATTGTCTTTAATATCAAAAGTACCACTTAGCATGGTCGAGTGCAAATGCATTTGCATAAATCATTCTTTAAATAGTTGAAAACATAGTATTCATTTCATTCAGCTAAAAAAACCTTCCTCGTAATTAAAGGTATTACAAGAGATATCTTCTGGTCTTTTAATTATGTTGCTGTGTTTTGGCCCGACACACATATTCAATAAATTACTTTAAAATATCCTCTCATTTCCATCAACAATTTGTGTTAGTTCTTCTTGGTTATCATATTTAACGCACTGAATTGATTTCTGTAATAGCTCAAAAAATATTACATAGTAATTTGCTGAGACCTTCTTCAAAATCAGCTCCATGTATGCTATCACATGTACACATTTATCTCTCATCCATGACATTTATCTTATCATCTTGATCCCTTAACATAACAAGGCAATGTTGCTATACATAGATACACTGTTCAGTATTAAAGGCCTCGGTCAGATATGACGTGGCAAAAACCCTTTAAAAAAAAGGTTGACGTAAAGAGTAATACCCGTTGTATCTCCGTAAACACAGAGCTCAGTGAATACGCGCAGGACCTATGTTGCGCGCGGCTGCCATTCATATACATGTAAAAAAGCTGCAGCATTTGTTTTTCATGAAAAGCTATTTTATTCCATTCCTTTCTGTGTTTTCTACAGTTGTTTTATGTTCAAAAGTTCAATATACATTTGCTCAGGAGAATCAAAGAGTTGATGCTCACAACTGATATTCATTCATGAATAGCTCGATGTAGAGATAAAGTTAACCTATTATACAAATTACCTTGACCAGTTACTCTTTAACCTCAAAGGCTACCGGTAATCAGTTTAATGTTTACATAGGTTTGCAAGGGGGTTTGCATGATATCCCTACTTATGTTTTACACATGTACAAGACTAAGAAAGAATATTCCAGAGTGCATTCACATACATTCAGTGATGCAAGTCTGACTGATTTTGCTACTGACCACACATAATGCATCCCTTTGAATAGTGTTTGTCATGTTAACCTGTATTAAAGGAAATCTGCGTAGAATATCACTTTCCTGTAGTCTGTGTACAAAGGTTTCACTGTAAAATAGTTTGAGAGCAGTGATAGCATACCTGATTTTTGTCAAAGTTTGCCATAGTATGGATGTCATTCACAAGACATGTTGATGGTGCCATTCCTCCATGAGCTGATACCAAAAAAAAAAAAAAAAAAAAAAAGAATAATGAAAATAATAAACAAATAATTACAAAAAAGGCATTTTCCACTTAGAATTCTCTTGGAATAACAATTAAAGACTAATCATTATAATATTAAATAATAATAAAAATAACAACAACAGGTATTTACTATGTTCTACATAGTATAACTTTATAACAGCATTAAAAATATATACATTTACCTTACATACTATTGAATTCAAAATATGTTCCTGACAAATATGATATAATATATATACATTAAATCATTTGCAATTAATGCCTTAAAACAAAAGACCCTCTTTATATACAAATTAGTTTTTAACACATTGTGGGTTAGACTGAATATGATAGAGTCACTGACTACAATATGTTTATATTTTGTGCATCAAGACTAGCCTTTCTGACTTATATCAAATTGGGTTTATACTCACCATGCGGCATTGTCTCTACTGACGTTGGAACTCCAAGCTCAGCGTCACATCCTACAGGACACAATAAATAAAAGGAGTAAATAAAATAGACCATAGCTGAAGAAGACTATTTCATGCAAAGAAAAATAAGATAATAATAATAATAATAATAATAATCTTTTAAAGTCCACTCCAAATTTTATTAAGTTAAACCGAAAATGGAAATTCTTTTTGCCAATTGAGCGTGAGCCCGGCAGCCACTGCGCAGCGCCAGATCGACGTTGATCTATCCCTTATTGTTGAATGCCAAACAAGGTAGCAGCAGTCTTTTGGTATGACGCGGCCGGGGTTCGAACCCACGACCTCCCCGTTGTAAGGCGGACGCTCTACTGACTGAGCCAACACTCCGGTATAATGATACATAATGTACAGTATATACAACTATTTACACACATTTCATTTCATGAACCCCTTTTCACTACTTTTATAGATGCAGAAATATTATTATGAGAAACCTTGCTTTCCATATTTGTACCTACACTTACTTGAAAATATATATATATATATATATATATATATATTTTTTCAAAACAGATGGCTCGATGAAAAAATGTATAGACATATAACTTAATCATTTCCAAACAAATCAAAGTTTCATATACCGGTATAGCATTTTTCAATGAATTATCATTCAGTTTTCTTAACTGCAGTATATGGAAGTTTACATAGTCTTTGAAAAGTAAAGATATGAGGTAACAATTGTCAAGACTTGGGTCAAAACTATTGAGTATCTTTTCATCTAAACTTGTTTATTTATACAATTCCTATTCATACAGAGAAAATGCAGATCATTACTAACTTTGATTTTCTTTATATTTGATACCATCTTTATGACATTGATAAACTGGAAGATTGACACTTATATCAGGCCAATCACTCATCCAATTGCATGTAAAGCGCTTAGAGACTCGGATATTCCCGATGTATTAAGCGCTATATAAGCAATAATATTATTATTATTATTATTATGTAATTTGCAGGGTTTTTAAAAGTATGTCAGTTCGATGACAGTTCATGAAGAGCTTAACTTTTTGTGAGCAAACAAACTTTGAACATTGAACCCAATTAACTTCAGGATTTTTTCACACATTAAAGATACTATGTCCCTTTTGCAGCCAACCTCAAATTTTGTAGAACTTTGCAGGAATTATGAATATGTCATGTGTGTCCTATCTGTGAAATTTAAACGTTAGCAGTGTCCTAATATTCAAATTATGCAAGGAAACCCATTTACTTGCTAGACTTCACTGTCAGACACTATTGTCAGTATTGAGTGACTGACTGGCTTTTTTTCTTCTTTGGTAATAACATACATAAAATGAGCTGTAAAGGATTTGTCTACATCAATAACCCAACTTCTTGTAATGGCCAAAATCAAACTGATTGAATCTTTGCGCAGCATAAAACGTACGACCATGCAGTACAATGGTCTGAAAATCAAGACTATTACTTATTGGCTCTATAGCTCCTAAGTCGATTTGACAACTAATAGTCGTTATTTTTCAAGCCCCCTATTTTTAAGGGGAGTTCTAAATTAGTATTATCTTTCAAATGCCATTGAAATTTAACCTTTTCATTTTTTGGCCTGCAAATGGGACATAGTACCTTTAAGGGATATGGCATGAAAAGATCAGCAACAGAAAAATAAAATGAAATAAGCATCTATAGTACACTTCATATTTATTTAAACATAGATATTAAAGTAAATGCACTTATGGTATTTGCTGCTACCCTGTGGTGGCCACAAACATGCAAAGGTAACATTTTCTCCTAGCTTTATTTAAGATCAAATACTTTGGGTTATGGTTAATGTTGCAATGAAGTGTTATGCTAAGGCTAGGTTAAAGGTCAGGATTAGGGATATAGTTAGGTCCAGGATAGAAGTTAAGAATTTTTTAGTGTTAGAAATCAAAAGCAGAGCAGAACGTGTTCTAGAAAGATTTTTTTCGCCCCTACTCTCCGTTCATTTACACATACCGGTAGAAGAATTTTATAAAGTATTTTGTTTGTTGTTGTTTTGAGGCAGTTTTAACATCTGGCATGTGAACAAGGCTTACGTCATTAAAGCAAAACATGATCAAACATGGGACTGAACATGTAATTACTGCAAGCATGTCCTTAATCAAAATATGCTTCAAAATTTACAGTATAACAGTAAATCTTTATGACACATATCTGGCATGTTTAATCAAGGATATTGCTCCTATTGCAATATATACATTTGTTCCAAAGAACTGCTTAATTACTGACTTTTATTAATTATGTACTTTAAAGTGATCTGATATCAGCATAAAGTTTTGTTGGAAATGTAAATGATCATAGAAGTCTTTGCAAAATATGGTATGCAATATAAAGTTTTATTCCACCTTTACTCTACCTTTAAAAATATACATTGCCTATGACAACATATTTTTAACTATCTGCCTGTACTATCTATCTCCTATGGTATCGTCTCCCAGCTCGGCGGTTGATGGCATCATTTCCCCATTCTAGTGCACTCGTGCAGTGTTCTTCTACTCCAGGTCTTAAAGTTCTCTTCCCAGTTGGTTCTAATTGGCTTCCCTCTTGTTCTAATACGGTACCTTCTATTTTAACTTCCAACAAATCTGACAAAATAATGTGATGTGACCAAAGTATTTTGCCAATCTTTCATTAAATTGCTATATAAGTGTACTTTTTTTAATGCCCTACCACATGCAATATTTCCCTGTTTAGTTTTCTACTCCAGGGAATAATTTCCTCAAATTTTTTGATTAGCAATTTCAGGCAATGGATAAATATTTCAAATGAAATTCTGTACATTTCTATGGAAGAAAACTGCTACACAAAAGATATTTTGTATAGCAGTCATGCAAAAATGCATAGCAAATTGCGATGCGATACCAGGAAAATTATTCCCTGTACTCCTTACATAATATTTTTATCACTGCTTGTACTCACCTGTAGATATATCCTGCATCCTGCTGACCTCCACACACAAGCCTGAGAGCAAGGACTCCATGTGATGACGTGCATCTACCGACAGTGTTCCAGCCCGCCCCAAGAACCACACCCGAGCTCTATCCTCAGGACAGGTCCCATCCTCGTTCCTCTGAGAACAGCTGTAGACCAAGGCGTGGTCCACGTAGTCTGTGTATATCACCCAGTAGTCCTCTGTGTTTGTGGGAGAGGGTGCGGGAGAAAGAGATGGAGGAGGATGACAATGAACAATATTTGTTAAAGGCTGTCTGTACTAGTTTGGCCAGGGGGGATTAGACCACGCTGCAAGGTCACTGACAGGTGGTTATCTCATCAAATCAGCTCTCAATTAACATAAGAAAAAGAGGATCATGGGGGACCAACAGGCACCGATTAGGCATTGTTTGCTATGTAGAGGGCACAAGTTAAGTCATGCAGTGGGGTTTTAAAGGAACTAGGTGAAGACTTTGAACATCATGTTTACAAAGCAGACAATAATCTAGGAGGAATGGTGTGGGTGGGTGATATACATACAACAGCAGTTGACAATTTAGGACAAAGATGTGAATGATTAGGGCAAGGAAATATGTTCACAATTTCATAAAATATAGCTGAATAAAATACCGCATCACAACACTTATTCTATAAGCTCTTTATAATCTAACTTTCCAATGCATTAAAAGAAAAAATAAATATAATGAAAATGGCACTAGCAGGCATAAAAAACAATAAGTAGACAGTGATAAGAATTCAACATGTGCTAAATTGCCTGTTAATTTAAATTGTTGGTTAAAAAGTTACCAAAAGGTAGATTTTTACTTCTTGATCCCTTGACATTTTGCCAAACAATTGATGTGAGAACGGATGTATGTCTTTACTTCCTGGGATTTCCATGGATTAAGACAATACTGAGAACTTCCAGAGGAAATTGCACAAAATCTTAAGGAAACATGAGACTTTAAATGTTGTATAAAATGCTGAGCTTGATATGTTAAGTACTTGGATGCTGATGTTGTCTGTTGAGACTTTGTGTGTTGAAGTATATATGAGTTAACACCCTTCTGGCCCCAAACAGACGAAGTGAAAAATTTAAGAGAAGGTTATTTCATGGATCTTATTTCATTGTCTGCAGTATATTAAAAAATAATAACAGTAATTACCAATTACTGTAGCTCCTTTCCAGGCATACAAGTATACATGTTAGATCATAAAGGTGTATATTATAGATCTATATTATCATTATAGAATTTAGGAATGCCCATAGCCCTGGCCCAAGGATATTGAAATTGAATGTGCTAAACAACTCAATGATATATATAAACTTAAGCCATCAAGGACAAATTCTTTGCAAACTTGGCAACATAAGACTTTGATTAAGAAGTTTGTGAATGACGTTCTACAAGGTGTTTTAGTGTCTACATCTTTTCCTAATTTACTGAGATAAATGATGACCTTCCTCTTTAGCGTTTATCCCATGGACAAATGAGTTTTCTGTTTCTCATAGACTTAATACAAGACTCATCCAGTTCCCATAACCAGTGGACAGACATAATATACAAAATATTGATGTGATCCTGCTTGTACCATAGAAGTTCTACAAAGTGCTCCTGTATTTAAAACAGGGGTGTCCCTACATGTATGTGTCAACAGACCCATGGGGGGGGGGGGGGGGCTTGCATGCATCCCACTTTAATAAATCAAGTAAAAACGTGAGTGGCAAAAGCTTTGGAGCTTGTATGTGTCCCCTTCATGCTTGAAGAGAGTTTTTCATCCATCCAGATTTAACATTTAAGCGAGTAAAAACACCCTTCCCCCATCCTCCCCTTCCAAAATGGAAGTGTGTCAAAGTTCACCCTCACTTACCTGCGGGCACAGGCACTCCTCGTGGCTGAAGGAGCAGCTTGGAGGGGGTCGTTGAACCTTCCGGGACATGGGCCTCCGCCACAAACTCCATCCCACTGGCACAGCCATTCTGCCTGTAAACAAAGTTTTACTGCAAGTAAGTGATCTAGATCTCAGACATTAGTGATGTCAATCCGATATTGATGGGGTGTCATGATAGTGAGAAATTTTGTAAAAAAGAAGGTAATTTTCAGGTTCCGGTATGTTCACAAACATTTCAATGTTTTCACGGATTTGACCAAAAAAAAGCTAGATTTTCAAAGGACAAAGAGCAATAAATATCATGAAAAAAGGGTTTTATATTTCAAAGAGGGACTTGTGATTCATAGTTCTACGACTTTCTAAATTCCCCAGAAAAAAAGAAACATTATTTGTGAACAAGTTTTTTTTTAAATGGCTGAAATAAAGGCCATTTTCTACATTTGCAGGCAAAATTACAAAACACAAAGCCAAGGCCAAGCCAGGCAAGGCCATGCCCAAAGGGTCATATTTAGTGGAAAACGTTCATGAAAGCCTGCAAATAGGGATTCATTTAAATTCCGGTGACAATCATGCGTTAGTTACCCCATTGATTGAAGTGACACCACCAGATCTTTTACAGATCTATCTATTGGCGCTAGGTACTTTCGTACCCATTTTTTACCCGTAACTCCTGCGTGGAGATACCCTACAAAAACATTTCCAAAAAAAATCAGCTATATCTTCATCAATTGTTCATTCAAAATACGTTGTTTCTTACACCTTTCGTGTCAATTTTCTTATCTTTTTTTGGAGTTTTTTTCCTAAAAACAAAGACATTATAATATACACGTTCTCACAGGTTTCACGGCCAACCGCTGCACAATGACAATACAATTGCATACAGTACAATTGCATGAGTTTTGAACAGTTGCGTTTGAAATGTTGAGAATCAATAGCACAGCTTTTAATACACAGCCAGGATAGTAATAATGCAGCTATGCAGTATGTGTGCCTGTGCGACTAATCTTTGATTTTATTTTTAGGAAAAATACTTCAAAAGAGATAAGAAAATTGACACGAAACAGGTAAGAAACATAACGACTTTTAAATCATAACCATTATTTGAACACTTGATGAAAATTTAGTAGATTTTTGGTATGTTTTTAGTAGCGTATCTCCACGCAGGAGTAAGGGGTCAAAATTGATACGGAAGTACACTAGCGCCGATCTATCGAACAAACAAAATATCTAATTAATGGGACTGTAGACTAAAACAGATCCTCAAATCTGTCCATGATCATCGATCGATCGAGCTGCAGCTACTTATACAAATAGATAAATGGTAAAATTATGTAGCATTATGTGTTATGTAGTAGTTAGAATCGTATGGACTACATAGATATTTCTAAATTTATGTGAAGACTGGAATACATCACCTCTAAAAAGTAAAATAATCAGCTGCATGGTGTGCATGTCTAGCTGGGCGATGGACGACATTCGAGAGATCGAGACTACACGATATCAAACTGCATTGGTATCGTAAAGCTCATGACTTGTGATTGGTCAAAAGTTTGATTTCTATGGAAA
Source organism: Strongylocentrotus droebachiensis (assembly GCA_035222895.1). Classification (NCBI taxonomy): domain Eukaryota; kingdom Metazoa; phylum Echinodermata; class Echinoidea; order Camarodonta; family Strongylocentrotidae; genus Strongylocentrotus; species Strongylocentrotus droebachiensis. The sequence goes on from JAVYIG010005696.1 coordinate 43,396, forward strand.
TGGTTTGCAACTTAATCACGAGAGGGTACACAATTTGTAAATTCGACCACCACCCCCCCCCCCCCCCTTGTCTCTCTCTTAAATCCTAATAAGGCGGTGTCACACAGAAAAATGCCGACCCATCTTGAATACACCAGGAGAAGATATTCAATTCAATTCAATTTCGGTTTATTAATATCAACATATACAATGTACAATGCAGTAGTCCAGGGACCAATAATGCAATGTTTACATAAAATGTGCATAAAAACAGGAATGATCATACAAAATAATGTACAATAAAAATGATAAAAGATAAAGTTAACATTATTGTTCATACCTAAAGTTATATACATATATAAACAAATGATAATAGATGGATGAACAACCTATAACAGTTACTTGAAATATTGAACCAATTATTGCAAGTAAAAATAATCTTTAAATAAACAAATTATTATAAATAAAAAAATATATATAGAGAGAGAGAAAGAGAGAGAGAGGAAATTATTATATTGCAATTGTTAAAATGAGTTCGATAGACTGAAAAAGTATGCATGCAGGTGTGTCTGTTGTGTGACAGGTAAGGTCAAATTATGATGAATGGAATTATTACATTAAAAATATATCATTGAAGCATTTCATATAAAATGATGTATAATGCCTATGAGCATACACAAAATATACCACAGCCCTGAGGCGTAGTATGAGTCCACTCATTGAGGGTCATAGGCGCCGGAAGTGGGGGGGGGGGCAGGGGGGCAGTTGCCCCCCCCCCCCAGTCAAAAAAGTGGGGGGGGGGGCAAAACGCATTTTTGCCCCCCAAAAACGCCCCCCCCCCTCAAAAAAAAAAAAAAAAGCAGTAAAGGAGTTAAGATGGTTTGTATTTTTAACCCAAAAGAACATAACAATAATAAAAACCTGACTTAAATGACGTATAAAATTCCATTCAAAGAAAAGGAAAGTTGACAGGAATTAAATTCCCTAAACATTGCGCATGCTACCTATATTTATCTATGGAGGTTTTTGTAATAGCGATACGCGCATAGAGAATGGGAAAGCGTGTCTGTTTTTTGTTATAGTGGTGAGAAGCTCATGAGCCCCTGAACGCTGGCGTACTGATGCGGGGGGGGGGGGTAATTTTTATTCGATACCAGTGATTTACAAATGTTGATTGAAATGACATGATTTTCCGGTATTTTTTCTCATATTTTGTGTAAGTCATACCTTTTTATGCGTTTGTTGAAAAATTTAAAATTCCCACATTTACAGTCGGGCGAAAAATATGCTTATTTAGAAGCCTTTATGCCAGGGTCTGCAGAACGGCCGGGATCGGGGGCTCGAGCCCCCCTCCCTTTATGAAAAAGTTTGTTACAGAGAAAAAGAAAGAAAGAGAGAGAGAAAAAATAGGTGACCTGCCAAAGTCACAAATGAGGTATCAAAATATGCTCATCTGACCGTAATTAAATACCGAAAACCCCAGAGCTTACGGGGGCTCCGCCCCCGCACCCCACCAAGAGCCCTAAGGCGGTTCCCTGTATGCTCATCTGACCGTTATTAAATACCTTAAACTCCAGAGCTTACGGGGGCTCTGCCCCCGGACCCCACCAAGGGCCCTAAGGCGGTCCCATGTATGCTCATCTGCCCGTAATTAAATGCCTAAATGAACCACAGAGCTTACGGGGGCTCCGCCCCCGCACCCCACCAAGGGCCCTAAGGCGGTTCCCTGTATGCTCATCTGACCGTAATTAAATGGCTAAAACCCCAGAGCTTACGGGGGCTCCGCCACCGCTCCCCATCAAGTTCCCTAAGGCAGTCCCCTGTATGCTCATCTGACCGTTATTAAATAACTAAAACCCCTGAGCTTCCGGGGGCGCTGCCCCCTGGACCCCACCAATTAAGGGCCCTAAGGCAGTCCCCTGTATGCTTATCTGACCGTTATTAAATAACTAAAACCCCTGAGCTTCCGGAGGCTCTGCTCCCTGGCCTCGCCGCCAATTAGTGTTCTGCCAGTGTCACAAATAAGGTATCTAAATATGCTTATCTGACCAAAATTGTAATGCCTAAAACCTCTGAGATTCTGGGGGCTCAGGCCCTGGACTCTACGCTCTACCTGATCGTTAATAATCCACTTTGAAAAACGTTCCGCGGGGCCTGCATGTAAAGTGTAAGAGTGGTGGTGATGTAGATTTTTCTTCTGCCCCTCCCCCCCCCCCTTCCAAACGTTTTTGCTCGTTACGTCACTGTCACTGGAAGGTGAGCCCCCCTGGAATGTTTGCCCCCCAATCCCAAACTGCTTTCGGCGCGCCTGTTGAGGGTGCATTGGTGTATTGCAACGTTGTTGTTGTTGTTTATTTTAGGGAGGGGGTGAGGGCACCAGTCATTTTCAAGGCTACTAATATTGTGGAGAAAGTGCGGGAGGTGGTCCCGGCGTCTTCTTTATTGTCCCCTTCTCCATCTTCCTTTCTTTTCTTTTTTTACCTTGCTTTCTCTTTCCTTTATTTTCTTCACCAATTTCACCCGTGCCCCCGTTTCCTTGTAGCTCAGCCACTGTTCCAAATACTTCTAGACTAGAATTTCCTTTTTAAAGGGAAAGAGAGGAAAGACTTACGGTGAAACTCGACGTGTCGTCATGGCGAGGACACCATTTTCTTCTAAGCTGTAGTGCGATCTGCGATGAAAGGAGCTGGGCGCTTCTCCACTCTGAGATATGGTGTACCAAGTTCCGACATACTAGAGAGAAAAATAAATGATATGTAAAATAAAGAGCAATTATATTTAATCAAAACAAAAGACTTAGACGTGTATTGGAAGTGGGAGGGGATGGGAGTGGGAGTAGAGGGAGAAGAATAAACATTATATGTAGCACAAAGGGCGATTGATTTTATTAAAAGGTGAATAGATGTATTGGAAGTTAGAAAAGGAGAAAAGAGAAGAAGCGTAGAGAATGTAAACTAAAGAGCAATTTGTTTAATTAAAAGGGGAGAGACATATTGAAAGTGAGAAAAATTTGAGAATAGAAGAAGTGAAGATAACCTTTGTTTTTGCAAATGATGTGTTAAAACTATAAGCCGTATGGGTGTATTGGAAGGTCAAGGGGGATGGGGAGGACGAAAGGAAAGTGATTTCATTAAAAGATGGAGAGATATTGAAGTGAGAAAAGGAGGGAAGTAAGAGTTTAATCAAGAAGCAATGATACATTTCACGTAAAGCACCAGAAAAAAATAGTACATAGTGGTGGCAGAAATAGGGGCAAAGAGTCCCCGATAAATTCTCCCCCCCTTCCTAAACATAATTATCGGGAAAACATTGTTACTAACCTTTCGCTAGTATCACCCCCATCCCCTCCGCCCCCAGAAGTACACATTAAATTCATCATCAACTTATTTGTTTTGGAGCCAGAAGCAGAAGGGATCTAACTCTGTGTAAAGCGATACGTTAATGCCATTCTGGCGCTAGCATAATTATTATGAGGTAACATTTGGGACAGATTCCGGTTGAAAAGTCTGTTTGACTCATTATATATGTCCTTTCGATGGGTTCACTTTTTGTTTAAAGCAGTCTAATCCCAAGCATGCATATAAAACGGAGATTTAACAGACCCCCCCCCCCTAAAAAAATTACAATTACACAAAAATGTAGAGTGAATTTCCACTCATAAGAATTCAACTCAATCTATTTTGTATGTATTTCAAGGCTAACGTTTGGTTGTCAGATATTTTTTTTTTATCAGAAATTTGCGGAATTGTGCCTTCTTTTTTATACAAAAACCTGGATATGCCCAGGAAAAGTAAATAGATCACGTTGACTCACTTGTATCGATCACGTGTTATTGCATACATTTAGCATAAACAGTGAAATTATTGTGTTTCCAGAAACTCACAAGAAGTATTTACACTGCGATTTCGCCTTATTTACCCGATGTCGGTGGTTATTTGCTCGGATCATTAGTGAGATTTGCCCACTTGGTGTTCATCGATATTCTAATAGATTCTGTAAAGCTAAAGCTAAAGAAGCCTTTCCCCCAGCTCTTTGGCGAACAGTTAAGATCAAAATATATAGGACGAATTAGTAATGCGATTCATAAAATTCGTTTTCATACCGGAATTAGGTGTACTAAATCTATACCCTATATATTGTATACTACATTATCAAGACCAGAAATGGAGCACATCACAATAATTCACCATAACAACAACTACGACGATGTCAATAACGACGACAGCATCATCATCATCATCATCATCCATCATTATCAACGTCGTCGTCGTCATCTTCATAAAAATAACGGCTTTTTTTTGTGTGCACAGAAATAATGAAAATGTTGTATTACAGGATTTCGGAGCAATTAAGAATTATACCTCATGCCAACAAACATGAATCGTACTTGTAATAAAATCGGTGTTAGCTACACGCACGTCAATATATCAATTTTAACTGACCCTATCTATTTGTAGTGGTGGATCTGCTATATTGCCACAGCACATTTATGATGATAACCTAATTATTTTCATGAAAACAATGACAATCTCGAAATATAAAGTGTGCCAATTGCAAAGGGGTCAACTGACCGTCCAAAAAGGGATTATTATTTTCAACACCAGTGATGTTTAGTTTAACTGTTTGGTCAACGGTGCAACTTGTGCAAGGGCAGTTGAGAGTTTAAAAATAAGTCAAAATAATAGAGTGTTCTGGTATTGTGGTCCTGGACAATCGATACAGGATTAATCTGGAACACGAATGATTGTTTAATCGTGTTATTGTTGCTTTATTTGCTACACGAAGCGAGGGGAAGTATTACCGTTTGAAAACAAGATAAATGGGTCAGCTAGTCGAGCTAACCTTACATTGCCATATTTTCATTAATCTGTATTATTCATGGATAGACTTGAGTTAGCTGAAACAGAGTCATTCTGAGTTTAAAAAGTCATGTTACGCCATTTAATTAATTTGGTAATTATTAAGTAACGTAAAGAAAGGAATGGGAACAATTATTATGACCTCCGAATCACATACATTTACCATCACCATCAATATCCTAACCATCACCAGCATCATGGCCGCCGCCAGCGCTGTCAACACCAAGGCATCAACATCACGAACACCACCACTACCATTACCACCACCACTACCACTACCATCACCATCACGACCACCACCTCCATCACCCCCACCACCTCACCGTCATCATCATCACCACCATTATCACCACTACCACCTTTATCACCACTACCACCATCATCACCATCATCATCACCACCATAATCACCACCACAATCATCACCACCACACCACCATCACTATCACTACTCCCACCAACAACACCACTACCACCACCATTAACATCATCGTCATCACCACCACCATCAACACCAACACTAATGCATCTGACTTAAACCATGAGACATCCACCACTCCCGATAATCACTATTCTAATTATGATTCATAAAATGCTTAGGCACTATTATTATCATAATAATAAACATAGTAATTAATATCAAGATGACCTCCAGTTTCCTCTTACCCGATTGACGTGGAAGTCGTCGTGGACTTGGAAGTTTGTCACGACGCAGCTCCTGGTTCGTACCCCCTTGTTCTTAAGGCGCCCGTGAGCCGCTGATTGCACCCCACTTAACAGACCCAACAAGAGGCAGATCACGACTGCCTTGGCAGACATTTCTCTCAATTATACTGGTTAATGTTCCGCTCACAAAAATGTCTCAAATGATGATGAGACTGAGCACAAAGCACGTCTGCCTGACGACTCGAAATACTTGATGTCTTTTGCCGCGCTTTCGGATAAAAGTTTTGCGTGATTAAAGACGTTTCATAGCAGTACAACTCTACGCCATCCGTCATGCAACACGGGTTCAATCGTTTTCTCTAGCGACTCCTGAAAGCTTCAGAACTTTTGACTTTTGTTGGACCCTATGCACGTACTTTGTTCTTCCCTCACACTTCCGATTAAAGTACAGTTTGGTTGTAGATTGAGCGATAAACACAATGCCTGCTCCTGTTTGGTCTAACAATTTTGTTTGACTTGATGGCTGCTACATACGGGGTTAAAGTCTATTGTACTACCAATAAATCTATTGTCCCTATATCAAAGAGACATAAAACTTATGAAGGTATGTTGTAGTTCTTTGTATACACCGAGGCAGTCCATCCAATAATGTACTTAAAAGTTAAATTCTGAATGTGCCGTATAGCTCCACGGAGCACACTTAAGATTAAGGTTTAAATCCCAATTAAGCTTTACCTAAACACCAATAAGCTTGTTCTTGTTATTCTATCTTGAAAAGAACCAACTCATTCTTTTAGAAACAAATCGTTCTTTTCAGAACTCACTAAAGAAGAAAAAAGTCAGTTCATTGAACTACCTACATGTACTTCTCCCACTTGTCTTATATTCTGTATCTGCCAAAATATTCTAAGAACTGCATGCAAGAGAGATTAACCAGCGGTCCTTTCAAGGACCAACTTGCATGTTGTTTTCTGGAAAACTGAATTGTATTTCGACTGTTCTTCCATGAAAACCTGTATAGCTCATATCTTAAGATTTGAGGCTAAACACCGAGGGAAAATATATTTCCTTTGTGACCTAACCCAACACAACACTGGCGACCATGACCTACTAGGTTTTACGTAGGTAATTAGTGTTTTGAGTTTACCCCAGTGACCACTAATTATGTTTGAAAAGGAAGCGGAGTACTGGTTATGCGATTACGATTTGACATAAAACTGTCTGGCAGTAAGTTCGAAAGGTCGATTCCTTATGTACAACATAGAAATTATGTAATTATTATGTAATATACATGATAATTGACGCATATGCTGTGAGACTTTTTCAATGGCTAAAATGATTTAATCTTTCTGAAAGTTTGGTGCAAGCTTTTCAGCTATTTCTCGTCATATTTCAAATATGAGGGCATCTGAAGAGCATTCCTTTTCAGTGGTCATTTCTGCTATGATTTTCTTACAACTGATAACAATTAGAAAACTCATAACTTTTTTAAAATCTAAATCAGAACTAAATCGTCTATCTAAAGGCTTTAGAAAATATTAAGAAAGGAAGAGATAAATCTTGAAATAAAAAAATACATTACAACAACAAATATGGATTAAATAATAGAAACGTGAAAATCATTATCAAACTTTTAGTATTTGGGATACCTTTTGGAAAGTCAGTCAAATGCATTTGGGGGGATATTGTTGTATAGATGGTAACAATGATATGGAATTTCGAATTCCGGTGAAATTAATCTGTTCGTTATGATGGTATCTGTAATTTACGCGATATCGATACGCCCATAATTCTTCATATTAATATCGAAAGTGCCATAAATTCGGCTCATTTTACCATTTCTCTGAAGAACTTTAAGGGACTTGTTCCCCTAACACTGGATGTGTAAGATAAATTGAATAATGCAACGTCTTTCACAACATGTTTTAAAGTACCTTGAAAACGTAATGTCTGAATTCTCAGAAAAACCTGGGTCACCAGTTTCTCTAGACTCCATTAAATGTCATAATTTGCGGTACATTCTGACTCAAGATTGAATAAGTCAATATTATACTGTCTGTTGACTTAATTGGACTGGCCTCGAATTTTTGCACAGATCGACAATGTTTGGTGTATATTGACATTAGCAACACGAACATGAGTTGAAGCCCAAGTGAAGTACGGGAAACTCATGAATTAACAAACAAAGAGAAATCCAGTTTCCGGAAGTGAGAGCTCTGAAATGGCCCCAGGAGGTCAGAATGACGAACAAAATAAATTGTTGTCTCGACAATAACACAGTGAAAACAAATTGGAATAAAACAATGCAAAGTACAAATTTTGATAAACTCAAAACAAAGGATCACAGTGCACATAAAACGAGAAGCTTGATTCCTCTTCAATTTTTCTCAACAAGATCGAGGAACATACATTAAATAAGAAACAGATCTGAATGCAATACTATCTAAATTTTAAAAATATTTTGTAAGGTCAGGAGTAAGCTGGCCTCGAAAATTTCTCAAAAGAAGGAGGAGAAGGAGAAGAAGAAGAGGAACAAAAAAAATGCATTCGTCTTTGTGAAGTGCCCCGATACAAACTATTTCATTCACCTGATAAGAATAATAGTATTTCAATAGACAGAATCAAAACTGCATACATTAGTTGTTGCCAGTTCGACAAACATTAGGGGTATTTCCAGGCACGTAGCCAGAATTGATGTTTGGGGGGGGGGGGCACATACATGTAATCGATCGAGGTAAAAAAAAGGGGTCTAAAAAAGTTCAACCGATCTTGGAAATTTAGGGGGGGGCATGTGCCCCCCCCCCCCCCCCCCGTGCCCCCCCCCCCCCCCCCCCCGTGGATACGTGCCTGGGTATTTCGCAAGCTCATTGTGGACGGAGAATCTGCGGTTCGTGTGCAAAATCGAGAAGCTACTATAGTAACAGCGGGGTGACCGCTGTGGTACTGAAATCCAGAACGATTTTTGGCCAAATCTACGGGCGTTCTCAATGACGTCCCAAGTGAATAAACAACCAATCAGCGAGCTTGTACCAAAGATGGTTTTAGGAATTTCGTCGTTTTATAACGAAGGATGACGAATTTCAGGTGCGGATCTAGCTTTTTGCTACGGGGGGAGGGGGGGGGGGGGGGGGAGGGTATAGAGAGGCAGTGAGCACTAAAAAAAAATTAATTTGGAAAAAGTGCCAACCAATATTTCGGGGGGGCGGGGGGGAGGGTAGAAAGCATACCAAAAGTTTCCTCTTTTTTTTGGCCATCCCAAGGGGAATTTAAACCCCCTACCCCCCCCCCCCCCAAGATCCATATAAAAACACGCCTGATTTGATCTTTTTTGGGAGATGGGCCCCCCTGGCTTTTCATATTTTCGAGGGCCAAAAAAAATATTAGTGCTCACTATCCCCCCCCCCCCCCCTTCACTGAGTGAAATATCGGCCGGCACGATTTTCAAATTTCGACAGACTAAATTTCAAATTGATTTCAAATTTGCCCCCCCCCCTTAGAAATCCTGATCCGCGTCTGTACCCCCCCCCCTAAATAAAAAGCCCAAGGCTCCCATGTAGTTTTTTTTACATTGCTCCCCCCCCCCGCAAATGGTCCCTATTTTCTTACTGTTTTACATCAACAACAACAACAATAACTATAATATTTATTATTAATCTCCAAAAATTGTTTTTTCTTTTTTTTAATAAAAAAAATCTGGCTTTACTGGCAAAATATATGAATTATTTGTAAAAAGCACTAGCTGGTTGTCGAACCCGATACCTTCCAGTTACCAGGCTATTGCCTATCCACTAGACTAAAGTGTCACATTGCTAATTCCTGCATTTTTTAAAAACTTATACTACTTGTTTTAGATGTAGCAAAAGAAGAAAAAAAAAGCTCTAGCTGGGTGTCGAACCCGATACCTTCCAGTTACCAGGCAATTGCCTATCCACTAGACTAAAGTGTCACATTGCTAATCTAAATGTATTTTTTTCATACTTATACTACTTGTTTTAGATGTAGCAAAAGAAGAAAAAATAGCACTAGCTGGGTGTCGAACCTGGTACCTTCCAGTTTCCAGGCAATTGCCTATCCACTAGACTAAAGTGTCACATTGCTAATCTAAATGTATTTTTTCATACTTACACTACTTGTTGTAGATGTAGCAAAAGAAGGAAAAAAAAAAACTAGCTGGGTGTCGAACCCGATACCTTCCAGTTACCAGGCAATTGCCTATCCACTAGACTAAAGTGTCACATTGCTAATCTAAATGTATTTTTTTCATACTTACACTACTTGTTGTAGATGTAGCAAAAGAAAACAAAAGCACTAGCTGGGTGTCGAACCCGTTACCTTCCAGTTACCAGGCAATTGCCTATCCACTAGACTAAAGTGTCACATTGCTAATCTAAATGTATTTTTTTCATACTTACACTACTTGTTGTAGATGTAGCAAAAGAAAAAAAATAGCACTAGCTGGGTGTCGAACCGATACCTTCCAGTTACTAGGCAATTGCCTATCCACTAGACTAAAGTGTCACATTGCTAATCTAAATGTATTTTTTTCTTCATACTTACACTACTTGTTGTAGATGTAGCAAAAGAAAACAAAAGCACTAGCTGGGTGTCGAACCTGGTACCTTCCAGTTTCCAGGCAATTGCCTATCCACTAGACTAAAGTGTCACATTGCTAATCTAAATGTATTTTTTTTCATACTTACACTACTTGTTTTAGATGTAGCAAAAGAAGAAAAAATAGCACTAGCTGGGTGTCGAACCCGATACCTTCCAGTTACCAGGCAATTGCCTATCCACTAGACTAAAGTGTCACATTGCTAATTCCTGCATTTTTTTTCATACTTATACTAATTGTTGTACGTGTAGCGAATTAAAAAAAGCACTAGCTGGGGTCGAACCCGATTCATTCCAGTTACCAGGCTATTGCCTATCCACTAGACTAAAGTGTCACATTGCTAATTCCTGCATTTTTTAAAAACTTATACTACTTGTTTTAGATGTAGCAAAAGAAGAAAAAAAAAGCTCTAGCTGGTGTCGAACCCGATACCTTCCAGTTACCAGGCAATTGCCTATCCACTAGACTAAAGTGTCACATTGCTAATCTAAATGTATTTTTTTCATACTTATACTACTTGTTTTAGATGTAGCAAAAGAAGAAAAAATAGCACTAGCTGGGTGTCGAACCTGGTACCTTCCAGTTTCCAGGCAATTGCCTATCCACTAGACTAAAGTGTCACATTGCTAATCTAAATGTATTTTTTCATACTTACACTACTTGTTGTAGATGTAGCAAAAGAAGGAAAAAAAAAAACTAGCTGGGTGTCGAACCCGATACCTTCCAGTTACCAGGCAATTGCCTATCCACTAGACTAAAGTGTCACATTGCTAATCTAAATGTATTTTTTTCATACTTACACTACTTGTTGTAGATGTAGCAAAAGAAAACAAAAGCACTAGCTGGGTGTCGAACCCGTTACCTTCCAGTTACCAGGCAATTGCCTATCCACTAGACTAAAGTGTCACATTGCTAATCTAAATGTATTTTTTTCATACTTACACTACTTGTTGTAGATGTAGCAAAAGAAAAAAAATAGCACTAGCTGGGTGTCGAACCCGATACCTTCCAGTTACTAGGCAATTGCCTATCCACTAGACTAAAGTGTCACATTGCTAATCTAAATGTATTTTTTTTTCATACTTACACTACTTGTTGTAGATGTAGCAAAAGAAAACAAAAGCACTAGCTGGGTGTCGAACCTGGTACCTTCCAGTTTCCAGGCAATTGCCTATCCACTAGACTAAAGTGTCACATTGCTAATCTAAATGTATTTTTTTTTCATACTTACACTACTTGTTGTAGATGTAGCAAAAGAAAACAAAAGTACTAGCTGGGTGTCGAACCTGGTACCTTCCAGTTTCCAGGCAATTGCCTATCCACTAGAATAAAGTGTCACATTGCTAATCTCAATATATTTTTTTCACACTTAAACTAGTTGTTTTAGATGTAGCAAAAGAAGAAAACAAAAAGGACTAGCTGGGTGTCGAACCCGATACCTTCCAATTACCAGGCTATTGCCTATCCACTAGACTAAAGTGTCACATTGCTAATTCCTGCATTTTTTAAAAACTTATACTACTTGTTTTAGATGTAGCAAAAGAAGAAAAAAAAGCACTAGCTGGATGTCGAACCCGATACCTTCCAGTTACCAGGCAATTGCCTATCCACTAGACTAAAGTGTCACATTGCTAATCTAAATGTATTTTTTTCATACTTACACTACTTGTTGTAGATGTAGCAAAAGAAAACAAAAGCACTAGCTGGGTGTCGAACCCGGTACCTTCCAGTTTCCAGGCAATTGCCTATCCACTAGACTAAAGTGTCACATTGCTAATCTCAATATATTTTTTTCACACTTAAACTAGTTGTTTTAGATGTAGCAAAAGAAGAAAACAAAAAGCACTAACTGGGTGTCGAACCCGATACCTTCCAATTACCAGGCGGTCGCCTATCCACGAGACCACTTTGCCTCACTTCTATTACCTGGTTCGATTTTAGTTGTTAACATATAACATCTTTCTTTTTGTTTCAAAGTGTAAATTTAAATTAAATTGCACTAGCTGGGTATCGAACCCGATACCTTACAATTACCAGGCGGTCGCCTATCCATGAGACCACTTTGCCTCATTTATATTAACTCTTGAATGTAGTTTTAAAATGGACATGGCTTTGTGGCTAAAGCTGAAGACAGGGGCAGCTACCCCCCCCCCCCTCCCCACGATAGGCCCCTTTTTTTTAGGAGGAATTCATTGACATATTGTGCCTTGGAACCCTTTACCTTATATCATCAACAACAACAATAATTATTATTCAACTCCAAAATTGGAAACAATGATTATTTTTTTATATCTTGCTTTCCCGCCAAAAAATTTGAATTAATATTATTGTAAATATGTGGATTGAGATTATCATACTTTATTTGACTAATGGGGTATATTGGATTCACTCTTCTTGTCTTTATCTTGCTCTCTTTCTTTTTCTTTCTCTCTCTCTCTCTCTCTCTCGCTCTTTCTCTCTCTGTCAATCACCCACCTCTCCTCCCTTCTTCACCGTCTCTCCATTTCCTTTGCATAACGATTGCAAGCTGTGATATTTGATGTTTGCTCTGTAAAATTAGCATCTGATATGAAAACTGAAATGCGAGAACATTCACATAGTCTGGAATTATATTTCTTATTCTGTAAATTCAGTAAATAGACGGGAATGGGGGCAATATTGGTGCCATCGCAAACATTTATACCGCCACCACTCGGCAAAGATTGGTAATAAATGTAAATGCAGTTGAGAATTGAGGAACTTTAAAGAAGAGATAAATCGATAGGTCAATACTAAATGGATGGATGGAAGGATGGATGGATAGATAGGAAGTTAGAGAGATAGATTGATAGGTAAGATGTGTAATTAGGAACATAGAAAAATAGATACAAGGGTATATTAGAGAACATTTAGAATGGTGGGCGCGTACCCCCTCCCCCATCAAAAGAAAGGTGAACACGAAAATAAGGGAGACAGAGAAAAGGAGGGCGAAGAAGGGTGTAGGAACCACTTCCACATCCTCCCCCATAAACGATTGCAAAAGAAACAGAAAGGAATAGGAGAATGAGAGAGGGGAGAGAAGAAGTAAAAGGAAAATGAAAAGACTCTCCCTCGCCCTTCCCCTAACCGACTGCCTTATTTATTTGCAATTCATCCTCTCTTCGGACCAATATCCCTCGATGGCTGGATCCTTGCTATGCCACTGTACACATCAAGTTTTTAGCCTGACTCTTCATCCCTTTTTCGCCATACCTTGTTCATATTCTCAAAAAACCTTGAATTCATTATTCAAAATCTGACAGTATAAGGTGCGTCATCGCTTACATCATAATTGAACAACTATAACATTATACTTAACAGCTATAAGACATCAATTTGGTATGCAACAACCAAGAATTTCTTTAATTCTTTCATTCCAAAGAGGTCCCTGATTTTACAAAATTGCTTCATACTTAAATACAAACTGTACATAATTATCATCGAGCAAAATAAAATGTTTCGTATATACTACAAGCGACTATAGACCTTAGCTAAGCTTTATATATCTATACACGATCGATATGACTTTCTTCATGAATATTTAAGAGACGGTCCTAAACATCTTATCATTTTCCAGTAAGTTTAAGACCCTGTGATATTCCCTATAGAAGACTCAACGTGGAATGACGATAAAAATGACACAAGAATGATCATAAAATTCATGATAAAAATGAGAGAGATTAATTAAATTGTATTATTAAAAGTCTATGTATAATTAAAAATGAATATTTGTTGGCGATAATAATCAGATTTGACAGATTTCCATTTACAGTCCACGAACAACAATAGTTATATATCTCAGGTAAAACTATCTAAAAAATATATTATTGAAGGGATTTCAATGTCTAGCGTTTTGTCACTGCTCCATTTCCAGACAAAAATTATTAACAAGTCAAAAATTCTCTCAAACACATAGCATTATTTTATACCATGCAGAAATTTGGCTGGTTCACGGGGGCCTAAATTTATTGAGACATGAAAATAAAAGAAACACACATTGATAGTCAATTTCGCTGTACTATAAACTCCATATACCCCTATATACACCCTTACATGATTTATACAGATGTGGAGCAGCCTAAAATGTAGAAAATAAAATAAAATAATTATAGCCGAATGGATTGCATATTGTGGATCAGTTTCACGGAAGATCTGAGAAGCTTTTCTTTGGGGGTAGGCCGGTGGGTATCTCTTTTGCTTTCATCTTTTCCTCAAACATGAGGATCCTGTAGAGGGAAGGAAGGAGAAGAAAAAAGGAAAAGAGAAAGAAGAAAATAATTTAAAAAAACATAGTTTTAAGAAACATTATCAAAATAACAACAAATTCAGAGTACATTATCTAAAGCATTTGATTATAAGGATCACTCGATACTTTTATTTAAACTACAACAATGTGGAATACGAGGGATTGCATTAGACTGGTTTAGGGACTATCTTTCAAACAGAGTTCAACATACTTTTGTCCACGGTGTTTTGTCTTCTTCATTAAATGTCTTTATTGGGGTACCTCAGGGATCAATACTGGGCCCCCTGCTATTTCTTTTATACATAAATGATCTTTGTAAATCATCTAACTTATTAACCTTCTATCAATTTGCTGATGACACTAGTATATATTTTTCATCTAAAGATTTGAATAATACTGTCCTCGTTCTAAATAATGAGCTTAAGAATATATCTGACTGGTTAAAAGCAAATAAATTGTCCCTGAATGTTGACAAAACTAAATGTGTTTATTTTCGAAAAACTAAATATAATATAGGATCTAAAATTTCCAAAATTTCCGATATAGCTAGCAATAACGGTCCTTTAATTAATAACGATAATATTCCCATTTATATTAATAATAAACGTATTCAATTAAGTAATTCCGTTAACTTCTTGGGTGTCGTATTAGATAATTGCTTGGGATTTAAGGACCATATCACAAATGTTTTACATAAGATCAGCAGAAATGCTGGCTTGATAAATAAGCTAAAATATAGTTTGTTACCCGAAAATTTGATAACTTTATATCCGTTCCATTATTTTTCCTTATTTAAAATATTGTAATATTGTATGGGCCACTAATGCAACACACACTGAATTAGACTCACTATTTAAAGTTTAAAAGAAATGTTTAAGAGTAGCTACCAATTCTCATTGTCTAGCACCATCCGCACCTTTGTTTAAGAAGCTATCGTTATTAAATATTTATGATATAAATAAGCAAGAAATCGCAACGTCCATGTACAAATATAAAAACAAGTTGTTACCTGCCCCCTTTTCAGACTTCTTTCAATATAATAGTCAAATTCATAATTATAATACACGGCTTTCCAACAAATTTCATTTATGGTCTGTTAAGTC
This sequence comes from Strongylocentrotus droebachiensis, assembly GCA_035222895.1. Lineage (NCBI taxonomy): Eukaryota > Metazoa > Echinodermata > Echinoidea > Camarodonta > Strongylocentrotidae > Strongylocentrotus > Strongylocentrotus droebachiensis. The sequence goes on from JAVYIG010005696.1 coordinate 58,878, forward strand.
TAGTTATGAAGCTAAATCAATGAGTTATCTAGGTCCTAAACAGTGGAATATGATTCCCCAAGTAATAACGAAATCACAATTCATATCTTCCTTTAGAAAACAATATAAAATCTTACTACTAAATAATTATTAATCAGCACAGTTGTTGATTTTTTTTTCTTTCTAATTTTATATCTGAACCCTCTTTCATTGTTATCTTATTTTCCTTTCCCTTTTTTTCCCCCTTTATATATTGTTTTTCTTCTCTCTATTTTACTTTCTCTTGTCTTATAGATAGTTGAAGTGTTTGTACTTTGCTCATTTTACTTAATTTATTGTTGTGTGCTTATAATATGTTATATTTCGTTTTGTATTGTTTTTCATTCTTTAATGGGCGATCCAACTTCACAGGTTTTCGCAACCTTCATGGAAAGCCCCGCATATAACCTTTGTAAACATAATTAAAATTTACGGTTACTTTGTATATTTTGATTTTTATATTGCGAAATAAAATTGAATTGAATTGAAAAAGTCTGTTTTTACTCGAGATATATAACAAACAATGATGTAAAAACGCTTATCTTTAAGTGTATTGAATGATTATCTTTATAAAAAAAAGATAACGCCGGCTTTTGAGCTACATCCTAATTATCCTATGTCAATACCCAGCGTTATTTCTGTCCCAGTGGGACTGAGTGGGGGGGGGGGTATCAGGGGGTCAATTGTACACTCATAGAATACTGAAGAAAACAAAACAAGCGAAAGAAGAGCCACCCCCCTCTCTCTCTCTCTCTCTCTCTCTCTCTCTGACTCTCTATCTCTATCTCTCTATCTCTCACTTTATCTCTCCCTCTATATCTCTCTCCTAGCTCTTTCTCTATAAACTCTCTCTTCTCCCTCTATCTCTCTCTTAGTCTCTCTTTCTATCTCTTTATCTATATCCCTCTCGTACATCGTTTATAACATTATTCTGCCAAAAGGGGGTTTGACGGCATGGATTATCTTAATTCAGAGAAACACAGAAAAATAATGTTCTCTTAATCTCTTTGAACACCTGTAAGGATTCAGAAAAGGCTATAAAAAACACGTATATTCTCATCCTTCATTACTCAGTTAATGACTCACAGATTACATCAATAACAAACTTTATTGGAAAGCCTGCCATACCGACCTAGAACTCCCATTACGTAATCATTAAAAGGATCCGCATATACAACATTTTCCTGCTATACGTTGTACCGCAGGAAAATACAGTACAATCATTCGTGACCGTTTGATAGTGTTTAGCAAAAGATCTCTCTGCTTGGCAAGAACTTGCTGGTGAAACAAGCATGAGTCTCAGAAGTTGCTCAACATTTGGGAACACCCCCCTAACTTTCGGAATCATGCCCCGAAATGCCTTCCTGCATTCTTCCACAAAAGAATATTTGAACTGATGTCGGAGGAAGACCAATTCACACCTAAGACCATCCCCCAATTCAAACTTGTCAATAAGATCATCATCTATTGATCCACATAGTAGAAACGACCCCCCCCCCCCCCCACTCCGAAAACGGACGGATGCCCGGTAAAGGGGTACTTTTCGTGCGACAAAGTCCGGCCCGAGAATTGTAAAAAAAAGGGGTGTATTAACTTTTCACACGGAGATTTCTTTAAAAAGGTTTTTTTCTTCTTTTTTTTCTTTCATCTCTTTAGACTCCTGAGAATTTAGGGGGGTACATTGAGCATTTTTCGTGATTTAGGGGGGCCTCCAAGGCAGGAAAAGCGGCCCGCGAAAAGCCCGCGAAAGGGAGGTTCGGAAATATTGGCAGTCCTCAGATAGGGGGTGCTTTCAAAAAGAGGGAACGAGCATTATGCGTACCCTAAATAACACTGAGTGGGGGGGGGGGGGGGGGGGGGACGATGCCAGTCTTTTTTGTTCTTCTATAACAATAATAATAATACTATGTCTTGTTTACCCAGGGTAGCCTCATCAGTATTCATACTGTTGAGATGAAGTAGATCCTGAAATTGGAAAGGGCACTGTCTATTAGCTTGAAGAATTCTACACGATACTTTTCTTGTAGAGATTCTGAAACATATTGCTGCGATCCCTCAGTATATCTAACTGGAATTCTTTCTTTGCGTGACATTAGGGGATCCAGATTCCACTGCTCGATTTTCTTCATCGCTTCTTTATATAGAGCTTTAAAACTCTCTTCAGAACGGAACTCTTGTAGCTCATTCTTAACAAGCTCTGCAGCAGCAAGTATTCCTGAAATGTGGCTGAGGGACTTTAAAGGCACACTGCCATACTTGTAGCTACTTGCTCCCTCTATATAGAAAACTTCCCCAATCGGTGCCTGTTAGTCCCCCATGATCCTCTTTTTCTTATGTTAAATGAGAGCTGAGTTAATGAGATAGCCACCTGTCACAGTGACCTCAATGGCTCTCTGTGTGGTCTAATCCCTTCTGGCCCAGTAGTGGTGACGGTCTTTAAAGGATTCTATTGAATTTCTTCATACACATCAAAACTGGTAATGCCACAACAAGGCCCAAAACACATTTTCCTGCCGAGAGACACTTCTTCAAGCAAGTGGCACGGGAAGAGAGATCAGTTCCAAAGTTCTTGAATGAAAAAGGGAAATAGTGCCTAATGAAAAGATGAATGGTCCAAAATAACGTTTAAACAGTGGGAACACTTTAGTTCAGCTGACAACTTTTGGAAAGTAAAAAAAAAAAAAAATCAACACAGAGAGAAAGAGATAAAGAAAAGAAAATTCGTCGTCCCCCCCCCCCACCCCCAGTATTGACGGACATGGGTGTAGTGAGCACTTCATTTTGTTTTCTTCATTTTGCCCCCGAGATTTGAAAAATGTCCCGACAAATATTTCGGGGGGGGGGGGTAAAAAGCAAAACAAAACATTTTGCCCCTTACTTTTGTTGTTGTTGGTCCGCCCAAGGTGGGAGGGGGATTAAACCCCAGTAGATTCGCCCTGATGAAATAATTAAGATAAATTAATTGAAAGTATTTTTGAAAAAATGAGCAACAATTATCAGGTTTTCCCTGAAAGTACAGATTATGTTTTCGGTTTTGTGGTTTACGTGCATGCATAATATGCGAGGTATTATTAGCTGTTCAAAAAGTTCGTTGACCTTAATTCAATCTTCGTTTCCAGCTTTGCGCTAGCCTGACTGAGACTGAGGGGATTTTGGAGTGATCTTTCAGCTCTAAAACGAGCCAAGAAAAAGCATTAAAGATAACCGAGATGTTGTCAAGATTCCCGAAAAATGTGGTAAGCTCTAATCACATTTTTTTGTTTTTAGAAACACATTTTCTATCTAAAACTAAATCAAGGACAAGCATTTCAACTTCAACTTCAAGGTAGATTTCTTGCTGTCTGGGCCGGGGTTCGCTATCGCCAGCGCAGCGGGCGCGGGCCTGTCCGTGAATTCTTCCTGACGCTCTGCAACAAACTTTAAACAGCCAAATATTTGAGCTTGGTGATATTAATAGGCAATATGATTAATATTGCTATCAGCAACTTGACCAAGCTTTAAATATCATGAATATATTATTGGCATTCATTTGCCAGTGTCGAAATTTGCCCAGACCCAGTGCCTTTTGCATTTTGTGGAGAGTGATGAATTGTAATTCTATTTCTGAACGGTAAACCTCAAACTCAAACTCAAAGTCAAAGCAAATTAAACAATGTGTAGGCCTACGTTATTACCAATTCCTGGACAAACCTTGCACACAAGAGTGACAAAACCTTACCAGTTTCACTTCGGACTGTGTTGCAATACTACTTACTAGCTCTTCTTTCTACTCGTGTAATGTACCTTGAAATGAGTCAACATGAAATTTAAATAGAAATTTTGGAAACTTGGCAGCAGAGTTATACTAATTACTATGGTTAAACCAAATTTTCTGTCTCTTTCGTTCGTTAGCATCTGATTTGGGTAGGGACGTAGGGTCGGCTCCTCTCTTAGAGAGGAGCCGACCCTACTCAAGTCAAGAGGAGGAGCTGACCCTACCCAAATCAGAGGCTAAAGGACGAAAGAGACAGAAAATTCGGTCTAAGTAAGTTATACATGTAGTTAGAGATGAGCTGTGCTTAAAATAATGTACATGTGCTGTATCTTCCTGATGATAATGAGCTAACATAGACCTCTGTTTTATGTATTGGCATTACATTACAATAACAAGTACACTGACCTCTGACGAGAGTTCAAGATGTTGATTCTGCTGGAAATAATAATGAATGTGTCTAGGCCTACACAAAAGTGGCTGTTTTTCAGATTGCCTAATTGATACTTTCTTTACGACAACAGTGATCAGTGTTCAAAGGCATAAGGGGAGTGTTGCTAAATTCAGCAAACGCCCTGCACACACCGAAGTACACTAAACGCCATTCTCGTATAGTCGGCATCAAATAGGCAATGCAAGAACAGCCATTATTTCACTGTATTTGTGTGTGCGGCAAAATCAAAATCACAAACTCTCATCAGAGGTCAGCGTTTTTGTTATTCATATCGCATGTTGACTCATCGTTTTTAAGGATTTTGGGTCTGCTAGATGTACCCTTTGAGTGTGATCTCCCTCTGCTTGAATGGTGGTTTGATATTTTTAATTTCCTCTTTTTCAGTAGTGTGTGCGCGTGTGTTTGGTACTATCATGGACCTACTAAAAGTCCATGGTACAATGTGTTGTGGTTAAGGAGAAGGTTGAGTTCTGGGAAGAGGTGAAAAATACTTTGTGAGCGTTATCATTGTTATTATGCAATTGTGGAAGAACATCAGATTAAAAATGTTCCCTGAAAAACATGGCTCTTCAAATGCCTTAATATTCTAATTATGGCATGTAACAGCATAAAAATCGGAACAGATTTTTATGCCACATGTTTGTGTAGTCCCATATACATCTTTCTGTGTACAGTGCTTGTAACTTTACCAAGACTGGGCTAAATTTCTTATCATTTTGAATGATTCTAGAACCTTGTAGGACACACCAATACTTACATGTACATGTATATTTGCTAGATGATTAACCTTTTCTGATTGATCCCACACTGTTTCTTTCACAATGCAATCGCATGACCAGAATTCAACTTTATCTTAAACTTATGAGCACCGATTTTCTCTGAAAGAGATTGTGGAATTTTTGGTACAGAGTTGTTTTTTTGAGAGACATAAAAGGTGTATTGAGACATTGAGAGGATGTCAATCTGCTTTACATCCCTTTTTATATTTTTCTAAGCTGGCTTGGTGCCGGGTCGGTCCTTAATTGCCCTATACTACCCAACGTATTAAAATGATTCCAGCAATATCGATCATGTTTTGTTTGATCTACTATGTATAAATCAAATCCCCTTTGTTTTTTTAATGTACTCCTTACTTACCGGTACTACTTACATGCCCCTTTCTTTGATCCAATGTAAAATTTTCACATTGTCTGCCCCTTCAATCCTCAAATATCCTTAGTCCAGTTTTGCAATATGTTTTTTGTCATGTCTATTTCTAATTTAAATGTGCAAACTGTGCAATACAAATTGTTACTTTTCACTGATCCAATGCAATCTGTTTGATACATTGTAGGTTCAAGAGTGTCCATGTACTTTGTATTCATGATTTTGATGTTAAATGGTTACATGCTTATTTATGTCATGCAATGTATATTTTAAACATGACATCATTGGTCTTTATGTTTTTTAATGTGTTTTTTATATGTATAAATCTCAACAAATCTGAATCTGAACTATCTGGCATGTATGTATTGCACAATTCTTTAATGAAATTCATTTTCTTCTGCTCTAATTCTATTATTGGGCAAGCTTTTCAATGTGAAAGTGGGCTGATATTTCAGTTTATTTTTTTAAACTGATCATTTATCTTTGCCCTGAATGTTTCTAAGCAAAGAATTATAATAATTAGCTTCAGCATCACTTCCCTTTTAAAGAAGCGTGAAACACATGTTTACCGGTAATATCAATCAAACTCTTATTATTGAGAAATAATTGCACAGAAAAAATGTTCATTAGTGAAAGGGATCCGGTAACTTTGTCTCAGATTCTGAAACAACATTCTGGATTTAGCTCATGCTGTAATGATAATTATAAACCTTTAGGTCAGTCAGGAACCCCATGACTTTTACAAGCTGATCGCCTGTCTGATTATCAAGATACTTATGATTGGAATTACAAATTTTGAAAACCGTTTGCCAAACAGTTTTCATAACACAACAGTCTATTGGGGAAAACGAGTATGGTAACACCGGTCACTCAAAGATTTTTACTTTTTTCAGGCACTTCTTGATCATTTTGAAGCGCAATTTTTTTAGGACTTCAATATTACGCCATATCACAGACACTGACAACACGTAGGGCCATGTATTTCAGATTTAACATTGTTAAACGATCCCTTTAAAGGACGTTGTACAGTATGCTTACAGCTTACACAGGATTAGTCCCTGATGTGACATCATCAAAACATCGCTAAATTTGCTGGCTAAGCGCTCATATATCCCAGATCATGAGAGGTACTTTTATTTGTGTTTCTTTTTGATTGTCCAATATTCAGTTGACCTAAGACTTATCGTCATTTGTAAGCTTTCTGGTTTCTTGTGATACGTTATTGGCCATAATTGTGGTTTTCACTTAATGTCTACTTAAAGATAAAGTTGAGTTCTGGTCATGCGATTGCATTATGAAAGAAGCAGTGTGGAATCGATCAGAAAAGGTTGATCATCTAGCATATAAGTATTGTGTGTACTGCAAGGTTCTGGAATCATCAAAATTATCAGAAATTTGGCCCAGTCTTGGTAAAGTTACAACTTACAAGCACTGTACACAAAAAGATGTATATGGGACTACATGAACATGTGGCGTAAAAATCTTTCCTGCTTTTTATGCTGTTACATTTCACATTTAGAATATTAAGGCATTTGAAGAGCCATGCTTTTCAGGGAACATTTTTAATCTGATGTTCTTCCACACTTGCATAATAACAATGATAACGCTCACAAATTATTTTTCACCTCTTCCAAGAACTCAACCTTCTCTTTAAAAAATCAAGATGCTCATTATGCTCAGTATGATAATTCTTACTCCCATGTAACGTTGTACAGAAGGTCAAGCTGAATGTCAGGTGACCTACACATGTGGGACATGTATGATGTATGCAGTCACCTGACTCACCTCCAAGCCTATTATCATGTGACCCCATTGTAAACAAATGTAGGTCAAGCTTTTTTATTGGCTCTGAGCCAAGGAATAGACCCAAAACGTAAACAATGCATGTTCAAGGGTAAAGTTCCCATTCCCAATAGTGCTGTCAAAGTTCGTACCGGTACCGGTCCTACATTACAAGTATTTGCCAAGGGATAAGAGACGGTAATACCAGTATCTGCTGAGTTCAGTCATTTGGAGTTAGGAACTGATAAGTGCATCCCGTTTTGTTTGATCTGTAATGATTACGCCAGTTATAGTGGTCAATTTTTATATAGATTTGGTGGGTGGATATAATACAACCCTGTACATGTACATGTGACTAAATTGTCTGCAATAAAAAAAAAAAAGTTGCTACTTACATGTAAATCTTTTACCAGACCAGTGATATACATGCACAGGATTATCAAGCAGTGAAAGGTAAGGGTAGGCATGGTATGTACAGGTATGTGCATGTGTTCATTGTGAGTTTTTTAAAATAAAGTTTGCTAATTAACCAAATAATTTCAAAAGACCAAGAGTATCTTTTGTACAAAGTACTGGTATTGCACTATTCATAGTTATGTACACATTGACGCAGTCTTGTGACTCACAATGACAGTGTGTAATATATATGCAATATATGCAATATATAAGCAATATATATGCAATATAATTATATATATATATATATATATATATGCATGTATATATATATGGGTCTAAACTCAAACTAGAGAAGTGTACAATTATTTTTTATATCATTATTTCTTCTTCAAAATTTACCAGAGGGTCTGTTATTGTAAATTGTATGTACTACAGTGTATAGTCTATACAGTGCGTCCCAGAAAAAACGAAACCGAGAAGTATCGATGTTCTATCATAACTTAATCACAACTATAATTAATGAATGATACATATTTGGAAAGCTTAGAGTCTCCTCTTTCAGTTGATGCTACTCAGATGATGCATATTTCACGCATGAGTGATTAAAAGTAATTTGAAGGAAGGAAACCAAAAAGACATTTGGCGGGCGGTATCTGAATTTCGAAGAAAAATTCACATTTCTAGAAAGTTGAGTTTCTGCCCTTTCATATGACACCTCAACCAAGACAAATAAAGACATACCGGTACCTTTTTTTCCTGAAGAGATAGACTTCATTTATTGTTTCAGTTACATATTTTATCAGCGCTATGGTACAATGTACATGTATATAGTTTGTAAAGTGCAGTATAAATGACAATTGTTATTGTTATTATATCATGTTATGATTATCATTATTTGTATTATTACTGTTGTTGTTATTGTTGTACCTGTACCTGTCACAACATTTAGATTCCATGGCATGGTTACATGTACTCATATTTGTTAGCTCTCTTTATTGTGAAAATAACATGCATTGAAATCATTAGATCGTTGGGGATGTTGCCTACAGGTATAAGTGAATCTGCAAGTTTGGTGATTAAATACAATTTTATTTTGTACATGTAAAAAAAAAAAAAAAAAAAAAAAAAAAAATCACCCCCCCCCCCCCAAAAAAAAAAAAATTATATAAATAAATAAATCAAATTTGTGTATAAACCATCTTTTTCTTTATCCTCCACCTCATAGATACGTCGAGTCATGGGCATAACCGGTAAAGATGGTGCACAACTGCCCGCCCGATTGGGGCCCAGCAACGTCCATGCAGGTCGGATGTTTGCTCACCAGGACTCCCTCGCTTCGCTACCTGTCCCGCCGTTGCAGCAGACGTTGTATAAGTACCTGATGGCGGTCAAACCCATCATCAGTCCTGAAGACTATGAAGTCACAAAGAAGGTAATGGTGGTCCGATAGCAGGGGAAAAAAATTTCAAAAAATTGGGGGGCTACTTTTCAAGCTTGCTTGCATGAAAATAACACTCTTTAATTTGTTTTGCATTGAACTCTCTGCAAATGTTTGGGGGCTCTTTTATGACTTTCAGGGGCTCTTTGGGGCAATTCAGGGGCAAATTCGCCCTATTAAAGCCCCGCTCTATTTTTTTCCTTGTCTTACAGCAAATGGGTTGTTACTTACTCACTGTAAACCTTGTGGCATCTCCATATAGAGATGTTCTAGTTGAATGGTTTTCAGGGAAAAAATACACTGGGGCTCTGGGCAAATTAGCCCCCAAAATGGCCAACAGAGCCCCCCAAAATGTGCATAGAGTTCAACGCAAAACAAATTAAAGAGTGTTATTTTCATGCAAGCAAGCTGGAAAAGTAACCCCAAAATTTTTTGAATATTTTTTCCCCTGCTATGTGAGAAATTGATTTGTCCCGATATATCTTTCTTGAGAATGTTACAAATTATAGCTTACATCTAAAAGTATTCAACAAACGAGTTAATTCAACTCGTCCACTTTCCATTATTGAGTTACGAAAAACACATAAAACATCAAATTTACAAGAGATATGAATTATTCAGTTGTTAACTGTACATCAATTACATTGCTTCTCTTTGCCTAGTTTTTTAATTGGTACCCAGTAGGATGCAAACGTCATTGTTGTTGGATTAATATTAGCATGTACACATACGAGTAGAAATCTACATTTTTCTCTACCCTGGTGTAAATTGGTACCTGATATACCTAGGTACTGCATATTTAGCTGCATGACTATAACTGAAGTCATTCTGAAGATATTCAAGTACCAGGAGCATCACAGCATCATAGACAGGAGTGCTATTTGTTATTATGATTATTATTAGTAGTAGTAGTAGTGGTAGTGGTAGTGTTACCATTAGGTCTATAAAAAAAAAGATGTTGTATTGCCCGTTAGGTGCCAAAATATGTGGGTCGGTCGGTCGGTCGGAAATCTTTTTTTTTTTTAATACTTTTTTTCTTCTTCTTTTTTCTCCTGCTTTGGGATGATATTTCTCTGTTTTTAATGCTTCAATAGCTGTTTTCCTGCTAAAAACCGGTAAAAAAACAAACAAACTTTTTTTAAGAATTTTAGGTCGATCACAAAGGGCAATACAACATTTTTTTTGTAGGCCTTATCATCAATTCAGCATCATTATTTTCATCATTATTGTTATTGTTGTTATAGTAGTATTATAATTTTAGTTTTAAACATTAATATAATCATCAATAATTGCTTTCATTCTTGGATTGTGTGCATTTGTCTGTAGATTGTAGATGACTTTGGGAAACCAGGCGGTGTAGGACAAGATCTTCAGATGGGTTTGATTAACAGAGCTAAGAAAATGGACAACTGGGTAAGTCAAGTTCTTATTGTCATCAAATCTTTTCATCTAATTTTAAGTTATCCCAAGTCATTTGGCTTGGGGGGGGGGGGAACTGTGTCTGTTTAGGGTATTTAATGTTTATATTTGATTTGTATCACCTTTCGTTTTGGTCATTTTCATATGATATGTTCAGATGCCTTTTGTTTTAGAAGCCTTGTGTCTTTTTTTGTAAGGTATACTTTCATCTATTATTTTGCTAATTTGTGTATATATGATTGTGTTTTCACAATGTCGGATGATAAAATAATAAAATGAATTGATTGATATCCACAACAAGAGTGGATGAATATTTTTCCTTAACCTTTTGGTTTGGTAGGTGCTTTTACATGATATGATGATTATAATCAGTTTAATTTATTGATCACTCATAGGTTGAATAGGATATGTTTGGATAAAACTTTGAATGTAAACAGAATGATTATAAAAACTGTCAAGCAAGGGGCTTAAGCACAATCTTTGATTGAATTATCATTCAAATTTCAAGATTATTTTGAATGCTAAAATATAACTTGCCCTAAAACATGTGTTTGATTGCAGTTCTGTCTGAACTTGTTGGACTATTTTAGATCGTCAAATTCTAAAGCAGCTGCATACCTTATGACCATATATGATTAAATTTCAAAAGAAAGTACATACAGGTTTAATAGATATAAATTCTTCTTGAATGAAATCCTGCGTTGTCTTATGAAGAGTAATATAAACAGTGTATAGGATATAGCCTTTCAGGCCTGTACAAAGCCCAAGGTGCTATAGGTGACTGGTCCAAGGTCACTATAAGGCCTGTCTTCATCAGCTCGAGATTGCCAAATATCCTGCAATTTGAACTATCCCGATCGCAAATTATCCAGTTAATTTGCGTCTTCATCTGCCTGAAGTTGCAATTAGCGGGATATTTGGTCGAGATAATCATCCCAAGATATCTTGGGCTAGTTTGCAAAATATCCCGCTATTTGTCCAGTTCGTCTTCACCAGCCCGAAAACTCTCATGATGCGTGAACGCTGAGCAAAATATCTCGAGCTAATTTCCTGAGCTCGAGTTTCAAGTTTCGAGCTGATGAGGACGTGATTTGTAACTTCGGGATTATTTCCCAAATCAGAAATAGTGGGCTGTTTGGCAATTTGAGCTGATGATGACAAGCCTTATGATTTGCAGCCAATCAGTTTTTCCTGACTGGAAGTCCAAAGGCCATCCTTTGATAGTGGTCTCAGCCTACCGGTTATTGGCCTTGGAAGGAGTCATATATGTACATGTATGTAGTATTTTTCAGCAGCCTTGTGGCTCATTGCTCACCAATGTTTTATTGGAATTTGCATTATATAAAAACAATTGCTTTTTAGATATGACCAGAAGACTCTCAATGCTCTATTAATTTGACACTTAAATTCAAATACAAGTTTGTGACTGTGATCACAAAATATTTATATATGATGAATTGTTCCATTGTAATCTTACTGCAATGTCTACCAGAATGAAATCATTGTTGGCACGAAAGGTGTGTAGTGCCCGAAATATTTAAAATAGCATTTATAGCGTGTCAATCTTTTTCTCTCCAATCTCCAATCTCCGATCTCCAATGATGATCTAGCTATCAGACTGGTGGTTGAATGTAGCCTATCTGGACTTCAGATCGCCGGTCATTGTCCATAGCTCACCAGGGGTCGTCTTTCCCATGGACGAGATGTCAGAGTTCAAAGGTCGTGAGGGTCAGCTCCAACAGGCAGCCAAGCTCATCAGGAGTGTCATGGATTTCAAGTACTTAATTGACACGTAAGATAAGACTTGTATTTTCTTTGCTAGCATTCTTTGAATTTTCCATCTATCATACATTTTTCTTCAAAGTGCTAGAAGTAGAATGTTCATTCTCCTGCGGAGTACCAGGTCCTAAGAAAGACAAAGTCCTGATCCTCTTCTCCCCCCTCCTCCCCCTCCTCCCCCCCTCTCTCTCTCTCTCTCTCTCTGCCTCTCACTCACTCAATTCCTCTCTATCTTTCATTCTCTCCTCAGTCAATCTGTCCCTGTTTTTAAGATAGCTTGTCAAACTTTATGCATGGATCCGTCCTACAAGGATCTAGCATCCTGCACGATATCAGGGACTCGTTTCACAAAGCCTTTTTTCAATAACAAATGACAAAAATCAATGACAAATCTGCTGATAACCAATCAGAAGCAAGGAGTTCAGTAGCTTATAACAAAGACTGTCATTTGTCACTGATAATTTTTTTGGAGAAACGCCCCTCAGGTCCCAAGAAGGACACAATCCTGATCCTTCCCCCTCCCTCCCTCTCTCTCTCTCTTTCCCTCTCTCTCTCTCTCTCCCTCTCTCTCTCTCTCTCCCTCTCTCTCTCTCTCTCCCTCTCTGTTTCCCTCTAACTCACTCAACTCCTCTCCATCTTTTATTCTCTCCTCAGCCAATCTGTTCCAGTTGATAAGATGGCCGGTCAACCTTTATGCATGGATCAGTACTACAAGGTTCTAGCGTCTTGCAGGATACCAGGTCCCAAGAAGGACGAGGTCAAAATCTTCCCACCCAACATGCCTAATGCTCCAAAGCACATCACCGTCGCCTTCAACAACCAGGTAATAATGTAAAAGTGACTCAATAACATTGTCTCAGATTCTGAAACAAAATCATTGATTTAGCTCATGCTGCAATCATAATTATAAACCTTTAGGTCGGTCAGGAATCCCATGATTTTTACAAGCCTGTCTGATTATCAAGATATTTATGATTTGAAATCAAAATTTCATTTTTCGTTTTCCTAACAGTTTTTATAACACTACAGTCTATCTGGGAAAATGTGTTTAGTAAAACCGGTCACTCAAATCTTTACTTTTTACTTTATTGAGGCACTTCATGATCATTTTGAAGCGCAATTTTTTAGGGCTTCAATATTACACCATATCACAGGCACTGATAACACATAGGGCCTTGCATCTCAGATTTAACACTGTTGAACGATCCCTTTTAAGCTGTCACTGTCACTTCAATGTTCAGTTCCTATTTCATGGGTAGACAGCAATATGATACAATACAAAAGACGCTTCCATAAATGCTTTAGTGACGATTTCTCTGGGTTTTATTTCATCCAAGATAGAGGGTTAGGGCTAGGGTTAAGGTTTTACTTGGGTTTGTGGTTATAGTTAAGTTTAGTATTAGTGATGATGTAGGGTTCAAGTTAAAGCCCCTCTGCATTAGTTTGGCCAGGGACCTGTTTCACAAACCCTTCTCTCAATGACAAATGACAAAAATCAGTGACAAATTTGCTGATAACCAATCAGAAGCAAGGATTTCAGTCGCTTATAACAAAAACTGTCATTTGTCACTGATGACAAGGTTTGTGAAACGCCCCCCCCCCCCCCAGGAGGGATTAGACCTCCCTGCAAGGTCACTGACAGGTGGTTATCTCATCAAATCATCTCTCGATTAACATAAGAAAAAGGGGATCATGGGGGACCAATGGACACCGATTAGGCATTGTTTGCTATATAGAGGGCACAAGTAGCTATAAGTAGTGCAGTAGGGCTTTAATAATTTGTTTAATGCAGGATAGTGAAGGCAGAGTAAGTGTTGCCAGAGCGTGTGTGTCGTTCAACCAATCTTAGGACCAGCATCTAGAAAAAATCCCAGTATTAATATTAGTCACAGAATATGTACATGAATAACAAAATTGAAGAATTTTTAAAAGAGGTCTGTCCCATGAAGGTTCAATTCAATTCAATTCAATTTATAATTTCATAAAAATTGAGAAGTGTACTGGATCATTAGCACCTGATAGAGCCAATGGCTTGAGGGAAGTGGGTGGACCCATAACATAAATGACAAATGTGGAAAAGGTTCCTAACTTTAGAATCAGCATGTATGTAAGTAACTCGTGTGTCTACATTTGTGCAGTTCTACAGCGTGGATGTGCTGCGGCCCGATGGGAAACCTTACAGCCTGGATGACCTCTACGCACAGCTGAAATACATTGTCATGGCAACCCCGATGCCTGCGGTACCGGTCGGTATACTCACAGCCGAGCACAGGAATACATGGGGAAAGATCTACAAGAAAATGAAAAAAGGTGAGCTCTAAGGGGCTTTTCACAAAACTTGTCATCAGTGACAAATGACAGTTTTTGTTATAAGCTACTGAAATCCTTGCTTCTGATTGGTTATTAGAAGACTTGTCACTGCTTTTTGTCATTTGTCATTGAAAAAAGGCTTTGTGAAATGGGTCCCAGGAGTAAAGTAGAGGAGAAACGGACCTTGAGGGCAGTCGCCAATTTGATGATCGTGCCAATGTAAACATAATCATTTTTATCCCATCGAATGCTATACCTAATGCTATGGTCACAAAGGTTTGGAAGAACTAAAATTTTGTACGAATCTCCCTGTTTTTCCATTGTCTTCCCGAATTTCCATTGTCTGAAAATCATTCGTACGGCGTTCGTAGCTGTTCGTAATTGCATTTGTGACCAAGGCTTTAGATAGCTCAGGCTTTGGTCTATGTAATATGTGTGTTGTCCCAAAAATCATATGGTATCCTATGGGATTATTATTGACCAGAATTTTCTCAAACATGTTTTGAGCTGTTTCCACATGCATACACAGTATCATGCCCCTTGGTGAATTCCCTATTGAATTTACCAGTAGCATAATCTAGTTTTGTGAGTACAATGAGACTGCAGTAAGTAGGATTCTATGTTAACAAAATAATGATGAGGTTTTCCTTGTGATTGCATAGAAACAAGGAGTAGCAATGTATCTGTGTGCTACAGGATGAACTGTAAAGTTTCAAAGTGCCATGTATAGGGATTCTTAATTAAGGGTATTGCAAAGTTTTGGGAAATTTTGAAAAATGGATGGATAGTAATTCTTTAAAATTTTGATATATGTGGATGCCCCTGTGGATGTATTATAAGCACTAGAAAATTTAGCGCCTAAAACACTTCTGCTTTTGAGAAATTTAATAATCAAAATTTACCGGTGCTCCCGGTTTACAATTTTATCACTTCAGACTCGTTTTTAACCGCGACAACGATCATTGAATATTGTAAAATCGCATATGCTTCCAATATGTTCATTTGACCAAATTCATGACCCAATACCAAAACTTTGTATTACCTTTAATGTATGCAAATTGCCACATAAAATAGGAGATGATTTTAGGTAAGATAAATACATGGGCAATATGAGAGGCTGAGAGCAATGGTGTGAAGTAACTTAAGACTGAGCTATCATTCTACAGAGATGCTAACTGTTCTGATTTTGCCGTATTTGTTCTGTTTTTATGCTATGAATACGGCAGTACGTTTTTTGTATGTTTTGTTACGTTTTTGTTTTTGTTTTTGTTTAATTTCGGGCTTTGTGTCATATGTGTCGATGCACCTACGTCTTCAAACTATGCACTCAAGACGGTGATACGGAGCCCCAAACTGCGCAAAGTGGGAACAACTCACATGTACTGTATGCACGTTGCGCTTGGATCTGGGTACGTATACGTGGTACCGCCGTCGCCTAGTTTTTCGAAGCTGCTCGATTGGGCATTTTTTTTCCTCTTAAGAATCCTTTTTTTTGTTGATGAAGGTTGGCATCTCTGATTCTATCCAAATTCTGCTTCTATCCAAATTTTCTTCCAGATTATGAGAACAAGGACTCCTTTGAGAAGATCAAGCGTAGTCTCTTTCTGGTCGCGCTGGACCAGGATGAGAGGCCCGGTGAAGATGGGAGTGATATAGCCATGCGAGGGCGCCAGTCGCTCTACGGGGGTGGCAGTATGATCAGCAGCGGCAACAGATGGTTTGATAAAACACTGCAAGTGAGTTAAAAGCCCTACCTCGGTCACACTGCCTAACCGTCTATAAACAAATTCCAAACTGAACGATTCCTAGGTTTGGGGGGGGGGGGGGCAGTTCAATACAGTGGACCCAGAGTCATCTATACACAGAGTTTGGCCAACTGTGTTTCCTTGGGTCACAACATGGCGTATATTCTTTTGTTTTGTGCTTGCCTAACAAAGCAGTAGTTGCCATATTGTGTCCAACTCGAACCGGGTTGGCCAAACTCTGTGTATAGATGGCTCTAGTGGAACATGCTTTAGGGCACCTGTATAGAAAGACCACCTGTCCATGAGGACCACATTTTCTGTTTCCCTTGAATGGTGTTTGTCAATTGTCACAAGACGACCTCCTGCCCATAAAAATCACTTTTATTATCTCCCTTGAGTGGTCTTTATATACAGGTTTCAGTGTACTTTGTGTGGTCTGTTGCTGGTCTAGGGTCAATCTCTGGTACAGTCAAACCTGCTTTAGTGACCACCTGTCTCATTGAAACATGTACTGAAGGAACCTGTCTACAAAGACCACTTTTTGTGTTTCCCTTGGGCGGTCGCTGTAGACAGGTTCGACTGTATTACCAATTTCATATATTCTCTGAAAACACCTTTAAATTGACAAAAAGCTTCATTCAAAATCTAGTGCTAATGGAGTATTCAAGCTTTTGATATCATCATCGGTCGTGACTTAATATCTTTTTATTTGATTCAACAAATTGAATGATGAAATGCAATGAAACCTTGTTCAAGGGATTACTTTGCAGTTTGTAAGTTAATTTTTTGACCCAATTTAGTAGTACTTTCTTTTTCTGAATAAAAGATTGTTAACTTGTATCATGTAACACAGAGTTAACCCTTTTTGTGACAAACATTCCACATTTTGTGGTTTGATTCAATAATTCCTTTTTCTTTTTCAGAGCCCTAAAAAGTATACCAGATGCATGAGTAGTAATGGCAGAAATTTATTTACACACTGCATCTGCTTTTGTTTCATGACTATATTGCATTTTATGTCAGGAATTTTTATAAGGAAAAAAATGTTAAAATCCATAATTTGGCAACATGTTGAGAGATTAAAGATCAGTGTTTTTAATGAAAATTGACCATTTAATAAACTTTTTGATAACATTCTCGGCCAGGTATATTGTGTCAGAGATATAACAGTTGATTTAACAACGTAGTAATGAAAGAAATGTATCGTTGATGCCTATTTGAAGGACAATATTTGATCAATTTAGTCCAAAAATAAATCTTGTTCTGAAAGGGTAAATGCCCTTCTGGAGATATCCTCTAAAATGATTTGAAGTGAAATGATTTAAATTCAATGATTATGTGATAAATTGAATACAATAAATCTGATGCAAAGCATGACTAAAGTCTTTAATATTAGTACTCAGTTTTTATATAGTGCAATTTACAATTAAGTCTCTAAGCGCTATGGAAATAGTCTTTAACATGATTTGCTTTGTTTTGTTTTTCTTCTTTTTGATATACAGTTCTGGGTTGGTACTTCAGGTTATATGGGCCTAACCTATGAGCACTGTACTGCTGAAGGGCCACCTATAGTAGCTATGGTTGACCACAGTCTCAATAACATGTAAGTCAAGTAGGGTGGGCCAAGAGGGCTTAAAACATGTAATAGCGACAGGTTTGATTTTTTTATATCTTTAGTGGCCGTAGCCAACAGCATTATTTCAGTTGGATATTGTCCACCTTTATGCACAAGAGCAGAAATATTTATTTGATTCCATACTGAAATTTTTTTTTTTTTTTACAGAGCCATGTTTGGTTGAAAGGTATTATACCGTAGGGGAGTACCATCTTAATAAAGTATTCCATAAGCCTTTTATCACCTTTTGGAAGCCATGTTGGATCTTGGGGCTCTTGTGCAGCTACATTGAAGCTACTGTAAACCAGAAACATCTGCAATTTTGAGAGATCCAGGCTCAGGAAACCCTGCCACCAGAGTGGCCATAATTAACAATATATGAAAGACTAAAGTGGCATCATATTCTGGTGTTACAGCAATATTGATTCTTATTTTATCAATCCAATGTTGTCTGTGCCCCTAGGAATAATCTAGTGACAGAAGCCGGTTCAGATACATCCAATCCACCTAAACCAGAGCGTCTCAACTTCAACGTCAGCCCTGATATAGTAGAAGCCATTGAAGAAGCCAAGCATAACATTGATGTGTAAGTACATTGAACAAGTTTCTTGATGGTATGAGTGGTTGGGATAAATCACCCCCCCCCCCCCCCCTCCGTTTTTGTAAGAGATTATTTTGTTTTTGTTTGGGGGCCAAATGTATTGTTAATTCTTAGTTGAAGATTAATTTCCTAAAGACCCTGAGATGAAGATATTTATAATATAATTTTTGCAAATTGACAGTAAGTTTTTCCAACCAGTACCCCCCCCCAAGCAACTGTATCTCAGATAAAAAAAAACTGATCTAAACCAAACTAGAGAAGTATTTTCAAATGATATCCTTACCATTGTCCGCATACACATACACTTGCTCCCAATAATCCATATTGTTATCTTTTCTTATACTAAGTTTTCAAAAGTTGAATAGTATCTTTACCTGGAGTTTAATTTATTATAATAATAATATTGGGTTCTTGTATAGCGCTCATATCTGTCAGACTTGACACTCCTGGCACTCCCAATTATTACCCTGGCTTTAGCACGGCTGCCATTACGGCGCTCTAGCATTTCAAGGAATCAATTCCTGCCAGGTACCCATTTACATCACCTGGGTTGAGTGTGGCAAATGTAGATCAATGTCTTGCCAAAGGACATTATGACCCAACGTGCAGGGAGAAACCGTTCAATATCTTGAGGCGGATGCTAATCAATCGTCTATTTTACTTGTCTTGTCCATATTGTTTGCAGGGCTCATAATGATCTACAAGTTACCCTGTTCCAGTTCAAGGAATTTGGTAAAAACCTGCCCAAGTCTCAACGTCTCAGCCCAGACTCCTTCATCCAGAATGCAATACAGTATACATTCTACAAGTAAGATCATCTACAAGTGTCTCCAAGTACTTTTTGTTTATATCGAGGGGTCAGTGACACAAAGACGTAACTCCATATTTTGCCAAAAGGAGTATTTGATATCAAAATGTTCAGAAAAACATGGGCTTTCCAGGAAACACAAAGACTTAACTCCACCCAACACCCCATTGAAGTCAATGGCTAGTGAAACATAGACTTAACTCCTTAAGGCCCAAGTGCTCAGTGATACATAAACCACTTTTTCTCAAAATGGCCAAAATGGAGTTAATGTACGTCTTTGTGTCACTGGCCCCTCGATATAGTATGTTTTGAATTCTGTTATGAAGATTTATCAAGGGTTTTTAAATTCCTCATACTTACGATTTAAGTTGTTGAAAAATTTAAGGGTGGGGGGCGGGATTATTTGAAGACAAACTCAGTGATGTAAGGACATAAAAATTACAGGATAATGATTAAATTTTAAGATGTCTCATGAAAAAGTATAAAGTTTTGGGGAATAATGCCTCTATACATGTACATTCAGCTCAATGGATCACTTACATTACTTATATTTTTAAAAAAATTATCAGTTATCGGACTTATCAGGTTGCGTGACTTTCTTGTTTGTTTAAAGTATTGATAGTTTCCTTAATAGATTGTTCATGTATGTGTTGAAGCTGCTTGAGATTTTAATTCTTGATTGATTGGTTGATTCAAATTAATTTCATTTCATATCAATTGTTTGCACAATAAAGAACATAGTTGACAAAGTAAGTTCAAAATTATGAAATGAAACAGGAACCTGCTGGAAAGCATAGCTTGTTTTTGTAGGTTCCAAAGAATAAATATAATATGAACATTGTTTTCATCAATCATACCGGTAAACCATTTTAAAGTGTCTTAGTAATAGTATTATTGGCAAACTAAACACCAATACTCAGAAAAACGATTAAGAACAATTCAGAACAGGGCTCTGTCTTGTAAAGAGTTGATATTAATCACAGCTTATTTGAGATTGATATCAGTTGCAACTATGTACATACTTAGAATAAGTAAGAAATTTACTCAATAAATTGCTAAGCTAAGAACATTACTTATCTCATATTCAAATCGCCTTTTGACTTTTACATACGGAAGACAAAATCTAAGTAAAATACTTACTGATAAGCATTGTCACATCACACGGTCAATCAAAGTTATGCGCAATTAACGCGTCGCAATAAATGTGCGCTAATATAATTGTGCGCAAGTTATGATACTGCGTTCGAAAACAATATGCCTGCCAATCAAGGCCTCCAAATAATTGGCTTAAGTCTGGTAGGGAGCTGTTTTAAATTTAGGGTAAAATACTTAGCCAAAAGTTTGAACTGAATACCAAAATTGGCTAAGTATACTATCTAAGCCGAAGAGTAAGTAAAATACTCATATTTCAAACTTAAGTATTGAATTGAATACGGGCCTCTGGGACTGTTAAGTTGAATAAGAAAGGTTCCAGATAAGACATATGTTTGCATTGTTTCCACAGGTTGTACGGCTACTCTACAGCAACCTACGAGAGTGGATCGTTACGGAAATACAAGCTTGGTAGAACTGACACGATCCGATCAGCAACCATTGAATCAGATGACTTCGTCCAAGGAATGTGCGACCCAACTAAAACGGTAAATTGAAGATATGGCCTTGACATGACATATACTCTTTTCAAACTCTCGCAAATAATTGATAATTAGTGATAAGCAGGGCAAGTTTCACATTTCTGATTCAATCCTTTTTGCTAAACTGCAGAAAGTATGTCTGTTGTTGAACTGACAGGTTTATTTTAATGCTCTAGTAAATTTTATTCTAGTTGTCAAAGATACCAAAAGGTGGTACAAAGGGGTGTTTGCTTAAGATTTTGTTGGTGATGATAGGTAATTCATAAATTTACTTTCTGTAAATTCTTGAACATTTAAATGTCACTCCATTGTCGTGTGATTCACTGATAATACAATATTACTTTGATAAATCATTAAAAACCGTCTTGTTCTTCCTAAGCTTAATACCAAGTGGGGGGAAAAACCTTTGCTCATGCAGGGCCTTCCCTGTATAATGCTCTCCCTTGAGAGATTCGTAAAGGCAAATCAGTTTTTAAATAATCTTTAAAATGTTCAGTTTAATTTGGATGTAAACAATTTTTCTGTAATTTGTGTATGTTCTATCTTAATTCTGTTCCTTTGTATGTTTAAAATACAGATGCTTTATATAATCTCTCTTTTTCGTTTTATTTCATAAGTAGGCCTTGAGCATTTGATTTCAAGTGGATTTGGCTCCTTACAAATCTCATATATCATTATTATTATTAGTATTATTATTGTTATTACTATCCATCATTCTATAAATATCTGTTTTATATTCACACAGCCCAGTGAGAAGGTGATGCTTCTAAGGAAAGCCATTTCAGCTCACAAGCAATACACAAATGATGTAAGTTTCCTTGTCAGTTACCAAACTTACCTTATAATATAATAATAATAACGTTTTATTTACCCAGGGTAGCCACTTCAATTATGAAACTGCTCTTCCAGCGGGCCCTGCATAACATAATATGTTATTACTACCCTTCTCCAATCTAATATGCTGAGCACCTAGCTAGAAGGCAGAAGGTCCCAGTTATAAGTCTTTGGTATGACTAGGCCAGGGTTCGAACCCGCCACCTCCCGTTCATGAGGGGGGCGCTTTAACCACTGAGCCACCATGTCTTGAAGACCCTGTCGGAGGTGAAAACTGAAACAGATGAATTATATATCAATGGAGAGTTTATAAACCATATATTACAATAATATCAATTATGTGCTAGTTCAGTGTCTGTCAGAGGAGTAACAGCTCTCTGAAAACTTGAAATGTGAAACTTGAAAATCAGAAATAGACCTAAACACTAGCTATCGACTTGATGACATCTTATGTGGAGTACGCATATTCATAATGACTTTGCATTAATTAAGTACGGCTAATCACCTCAGCTATATAGGTGAACCGTTTGGGTCCACATGTTATGTTGTCATCGTAAATGCAGCAAATCTAACCCATGTTGACTGTAATTTGGAGGGGTGCGGAAAATGGGATTTTGATTGCTTTGTGCAATACCGAAAGAGAAAACATTTGTGTTACATTATATTTGTATCTACGTTCAGTCAGTTTTTCATAGATATAAAGTTGTTTTTTCTTTGGCTGGGGTCTTTAATATCTACCTTTATTTTCAAATAATTTACTTTTATATATTTTTCATTACTAAAGGTAATGGAGCCCAGCCTTTGAAAGGCCAATGGCCTCTGCTGGCTCCTCCATATTCTTTGTATTTTTTATGTTTATATATTTGCTTATATGTATAATGTATTGTTAAATGTATCTTTTTACGAGAAATGGAAATAAAATGAACAAAAGGTCTGATTTAAGTTGCTATCTGTCATTACATTACCTAAGAACCTTGTTTTGATAAACTTGTGTCATGTTGAAAATGTTGTCTTCAAATTTTTGGTAACAGAAATAATTTCCTGACAGTTATATTTCTTCTGTGCTTACCATTTTTCTTGCTTTCTACAACAGGTTATAAACGGTGATGGTATAGACAGGCATCTTCTAGGCCTGAAGCTAATAGCCATAGAGAATGGTGACAATGTTCCGGATCTCTTCATGGACACTGCCTTCACATCATGTACTCACTTTAGGTTATCTACCAGTCAGGTAATGCTATGAGTATAGATGCTCACCATTTGTTTCTGCTATGATATTGGTTTATAGGCTTAGATAATAGTGCCAATGTGAGCTTTAACATTATTTCTTTTCACACGTAAGAATAATATCAAAGTAGTGTTATCTCTTATAAATGATTAATTTTAAAGTGCTCTCATGTCTCATATATGACTACAAATAGTATACACCTGTGGAACAAATTCTGATGCCACATCACAGTCCCATGTCTCAATATCTGTGTCCTGTGCTTCTAATCGATTGAGATTTTCAGCAAGATTAACTCATACTTTCATAATTTTGATTATGAAAAAACCTCATAGTATGAAATTCTTTGTAGCTATTAAGTAATATCAAAAGCCAGAATAATTCATCACCCATTTTATATTTCTCAGTACTGTTGCCGGATATTAAACCAGTATTCAACATTTTCTATGATTTGCTCTATATGATTTTATTTGTATTCTCATAATCGGTATATTCAAATCCTTGTTTGCCTGTCTTTCCCATTCCAGGTTCCTGCCAAGCATGACCTAACGATGCTGTTTGGGCCGGTCGTTCCCGATGGATACGGGATCTGCTACAACCCTCAGAGCGATCACTTCAACTTCTCTGTGACGGCTTTCAACACCAGCCCAGAGACGGACTCTGACAGGTTTGCGGACGGTCTCAGAGATAGTCTTCTAGAAATGAGTCATATCCTCGTCACTGCCCCTCCTGCTGCTAAACTTTAGACAATCCAAGAACTAAAAGTAAAGGGGGGTGTTTCACAAAGACTAAGATCGACTTTAAGTTGAAATTAACTATGGCAGGCTGTTCATGCCACTGGTTGCTATCACCATTGGTCTCTCAATTATGATCTCTAGATAACATTGTTTCCTTCACTCATGAACTATCACAAAAGGTAAATTTTGTAGATTTGTGACCACGATTTGTACGTCTCTTGAGAGACCAATGCCAGTAAATGGTGAGAGCAAAGAGTGGCATGACGGCCTGCCATAGTTAAGTCCAACTTGAAGTCGATCTTAATCTTTGTGAAACACTCTCCTGGATCGTCTCTCAAGGCTGCCTTGGGTGGCCTCTGCCAAGTCCTCTGCCAAGCACTGCGCCTTGAGCATTGACTGTCAAGAGGATTTGGCGCCTTATAAATCTTATGTATTATTAACCTTCTCAAAGACTACTTCCTTGTATATTTTGAGTACCGGTAGTCACTCTTTTTAAAAAGCTCGGGTGGCAGCCACCCGTTTTAAAAGACTGGAAAGACCATGTTTGTGGTTACTCTTGATGGCCTCTTCCGGTCATACACTTTACCTGCTCTGATAATCACTTATCAGTAAAGATTACTTTTTTTTTTCAAGTGGTATTCCATTAAAAGGCTCCAGTGATGACTTCCTGTGTGTAAGATAAACTATTCCCGACGCCCTCAAGTGGCCCTTCTATAAAGGTTTGACTGTACGACACCTAGGTATGACAAAACTTGGGAGAAGTTTCAGTATCCGATTTTTCCACCAAAAAAAAAAACATGTTGAAGATGTTTTATTTCATTTTCTGGACAAGTTTACAAATCTTGATAAGGGTGTCAGGTAATCAGTATGAGGATGCTTCGCTTGTAACCTCACTCAATCTTATTTCTTTCTTAGAATGGATTTTGGATAACCACACAATTGTAAACCAGGAACTACTGTTCTTGAGAATTCTAGACTCCTGTGGTAAATCATGTTGGGTTGTAAGTGTAATTATTTTCATCGTATATCACCTTGTCCTTCTGAAAAGTAATCTGATAAAGGGGGGATACCCCTTGTACGGTCCTTGGTACTTAGTAGATGATCCTCTAAAGTACTCCTCATGGAGTTGTAACCCATTGCCTCCTGGAACTGGGTGATCTCTGTATTAAGCCTATGGGAATAAGAATATTCAGTAGTCAATAGGTTAACTGGAGGTAGTGGTGAAGGAGAGTGGGGCTGAAGGGAAGGAGGGGGGGACCTGCTTTGAGAAAGGCTGCCTGGTATTCAGTTGTATCCTGTTTGGTAGCTATCAAAAGATGCTTTGATCATGCAAGGAAACAATTAATAGTTGTACACCTCTAACTTGGCTGCTGGTACTACAAATTGAGTTAAACAGGCTTGGGTTGGGTGAAGTTATGGTTAGCCTAGATATCAAGTATGGATCAAGAATGGATCATCATTTTAGGAAAGTTCCAGGAACGCTGTATTTTTCCTGGTTTGAGACGTATATTTTAAGACAAAACTCTACCAACGATGGTAAAACTTATTTTTAAATCCAAAAATTAAAGTACCTGTACTTTTTTAAATTGGTGCCCTTTTGGGGTTACAAAATGTAGGTAGAAATACAGTCCATGTTTTAATTCTTTTAAATTGCTGATAAAGAAGGTATCTAATTTTTAAGTGTTTTTTTATCCGATGTATTGTGTTGATGTGGTGCTATCAAAGAGACCTAAGTATATATTAATATTCATGAATGCTTACCAATACCTGGTAGAGTGTTAATGACAAAATATTCATGGTGGAAGTGTAGTGAAATTGACGCAAAGAGCATAAATAGAATATTTTCCTGTTTAGTTAAAGAAAGTCGGTAGTCTATGTGTATAAATAACTGATTACTACAGTATTCAAAGTATATGAAAACTCAGTGAACAAGTTTGTGTTCAGAATATCAAAAATAGTCCCTGCATTCATCATAATAGCTCTGAAATTGTTTTACTTAATGAACAAACAAATTTGAAAGCCTGAGAAGATAAAGTAATTTGAAGGTTATTAGAAGAGAGAAGAATTGGGTGACCAGACTGTTTCATGTTTAAGTTTGTGCATCATAAACTAGTATGAATTATGATTTATCCATTGTGGACTGTTGGCTTTAATAGTCATGTTTTCATAATTTTAAATAAATTACTAAAAAAAAGTTATAATATACGAACTATGGCATGTTAAGCAAGCAGTTTCCACATTTAAAGAGTGAAAAAGCTAATATATTTATGCTATGCAGTTTTTACATATATATCTAAAATATGTGAATATGTTCTCAGGATTATAACTAATCAAATGTTTATGTTTAAAATTCAATATTGTGGACCCAGGCTTAAATAAGAACACTATGAATAGGAATGCAGAAGGGGGGGGGGGGTATTGTCCTTTTATGTTAGCCCTATGTGTTAAACTAATTCACAATGAATATGACTGTGCAATAATTGGAAATTAGGGTATTTGAAATTATCTTCAGTTTGATTTATTGATGTAATTTGATATTGCTGGAGGTTTTAGATATAAATTATGTTTATTGTGTAAAAGAGTCAAAATATATCGAGCTAATTATATGGCATATGTAATGGAAAAAATTCCACTGCTATAAGAAACTCATTGTAACAATGTAAATCTGACGCTCCTGGGCCCCCGTTTCATGAATTTTGTCATCTATAAAAAGATACAAGCTACTGAAATCATTGCAAATTTGTCATAGAATTTCAGCATTTTTTATTGACAAGAAGTTCTATGAAACAGGCCCCTAGCTGGCCTTTGTATTCTAGGTTTTATTGTGTGTATTTGTTTTTTTCTTCGTTTTATTTAATTTTAAATGTTTTTTAAAGCCCTGATATAAAATGGTTTCAATGTAGCAAAATAATTTCATTTGACCCAAGGAGTTTGTTTAAATGAGGTTCCACTGTACATTTTTTAAAGTAATCCAGCACAAGATTAATTATACAAAGAACGCAATAATAGGTTGTATATTGTAAGTGCTATAATACAAATAACTCTGCATTGTCTCTGTAGCTGTAAAGGCAAAAGTCTTTTGGTTTGATATCTGGCATATGAATTAGGTAAAGTGATGATTTATAATAAAGAGTTGAGTCCATTTTATTATGCATTACATTTTGTATAATATCTTGGATATAAAAAATATTGTACCTAATTCTATAGATCCATATAAAACTTGAAAGAGAAATGTAAAGAAATACATGTACCGGTATAACATATCTGATAATTCTGATCTATGTGCCGACATTGGGAAATCAGTGTGTGTTGTGAACAATTTATTTGAAAAGTATTATACTGGTTGATCAGACTTTTTCTAAAGCCAGTATGATTAGGGTTGTATTATATCAGTCTTGCCATAGCTTTCATGCCATGGAAAGTACTCAGCAATTTTTTAGAATATTGAAGAATGGACGTGGTACATGTGTAACTTTTCAAAATTTGGTTCTGAAAAATAAAAAAATACATGCAGTTACTGATATTGTGACTTTGTCACTTGAAGTTCAAGGTAGATTGCAAGTCACAATTACAGATCACAAAAAGTATTTATGATAAGTGATTAAATTAGATTAATAGTTTGCTAGGTTACATTCACAAGAATTAAGACATGTATCAAAGTTGTACATTTTTCAAAGCTTTTATTGTATTTGTCATTTTTATCAAAATCATATATAAAATAAAAATGCTTATTACATGAATATCTCTTGTATTTCACATTTTATTGACTTTGATTTGTCATTTTCACTAACTGGGAAAGCTATTACTGTATATGGTAATTAAACATGTATCTCAACATCTGAATGACATAAGTTTCAATAGTAAATGCTTTAAAAGCTATAATGAATTCTGGTAATGCAGCAAGATACATTTAACAGAATTGACTAAATTTGAATGTTTAAGACTACGAATCAATGCGATCTGTCCAAAATGTGTAGTAGCAAGAATTAAGTAAAAGAAAATATAGAACGAAATGAAAGTTGTAATTGATGTTAATTCCATTGAAGAGAAGAGAGCTATTCTCTTCTGATTGTTGTGTTCTTGAACTTTACAACCTTGTGGATGTGACATACAGATCCTCCAAGTTGTCTAACTGGACTTTGGTAGCTGCAAGGCGTGGCTGCAGGTGATCCACTTCGTCCTTAGGAACAGGAGGGGACTGATCAATCGGATGGTCGGAACAGTCGCCGTTGCTACTGCCCATCCCGAGCATCTTCTGCACTGCTTGAATGCGTTCATGGACCTTCCTGGAGCTCCTGCGATGCAGCATAGGCAGTGGCCTTTCGATAGCTTCCTCAACGTGGCTTTGGTGCTGCAGCTTCGGCTTCGGGGAAGTACGAGGAGGTGCCACCGGCTTTTCGGATCGTTGCTTGATAGAACTCGTGCTTGGGTCAGTGATGTCAGTCGATGTATCGCAATGCGTGGATGGGTTCTGGATAACGATGTATCCATGTTGATTTAGATTGTGCTGTCCCTGCTCAAGTTTTGTCTGGGAAGTTTGGTAGAGTTGGTGGACCTGGGTTTGAGTCATCTGTGGAGCTTCAGTTTCGCAGACGCTCTCCATTGCATAGGCTGCTCTCTGGCTTGGTACTGGATGTGTTTTCTGGTCTGTTGATACTCCTTGTCCCTGGTGGACCTCCCAAGGATCACCTTCCGTATCTGCGTAGCCTTTCTGCGCAGCTTCACCATGGGTGTTGGCACTCACTTCATCGTTGAAGTGCCTGACCGGTTTCTGGTGGGTCATCCCATTATCCTGGTATTGAATCGGTGGCAATGGAAGGCAACACTGGTCATCACAATGAACACTATCATGTTGAGGGCTGGGTGGATCAAGTGTGATCTGGTCGCATCCTGGTAGAGTAGCAGCAGACTGATGGTGCATGGAATTCCTTTTACTGCATAATCGCTTGACCGGTACTGGCTGCAGACAGATCAGATTGCTTGCATTTTGGTATGGAGTTTGCAGGGGTCCTTCTTCATCACTCAAAGCAACAAACTTCTGATCTGTAGGGCTTTTAGGAGATGTAGGCGTGTTGAAGGTGTTGTGGTGCTCATCGATGTTTCTCTGATTATGCCCTTTTCCAAAGTTATGCTTCGAGTCGTCTGGCAATCCCTGATGATGTTCCATGGCAACGTTCACAGATCCTTCACCAGTGCTGTTGTATCCTTGAGGACTGGTATGTCTAAACGTACTTGGATGATGTCTGCCATGTTTGCTTCCTCTCTTCGAACCCCTAAGGCTGTACTTCCTTGGTATTGGATAATGCTCAAGACTCTTGGCTGTACAGTGCTTGGGTAGAGGGTCATCCAGGACATTGTTCTTGACTTGCTCGGGTGGGGTAGGACGAGGATACAGAGCGGAGGGGTTTATAGGAGGGAGGGGTGGAGGAACTGGGGATAGGGTTGGGCGGGTCTGGTATCGGTGAATCTTGAAGCTGCTAGTATGCCGAAGCTCGTCCACAACATCCTGGATAGGAATACAATGAGAATTATCTTCAGAGGCATCTTTCAAACACATTTTTGTGAAGATGGTTTAAAACATATATTTGATCTAAATTTCAAGTGAGTGATAAACATGGTCTCATTAGAAATGATGACTTTATCTCACTTTTTTTTCTTATACAAAGACATTTGTCACCATCTTCTTCATATAAAAGACAATCGTTCATTCTCTCAAATGAAGGATAGCAGAATAGGCCTACTTTAGAACTATGTAGCTTTAGTGCCATGAAGCTACCAATCACGTTTACTCAACTCCAAACCCTGCAGCATGTGTTTTTCTTTAATCGGTTCAAGTCAATTCTATTCTACCAAATAACTCTTATTATTTGCTATACACAGCAATAATGTCAAAATGTTTTTACAATATATTAGCGCTATATAAAAATTAAATATTATTATATTATTATTAAAGATGTGAATTATCAGATGATATCTATTTAATGATTATTGATTAGAATTATTCATACATCGTGATGACATTTTACCTTTTTGAGTTGCGTTTCTTTTTCCGTCGGGAATGCCCTGGTAGGGGTTGCCACCAGTGAATGGATACTCTGCGAATCATAGATCCATGAAGTTTCAGGCAAATCACTCCCATGCCGTCCTCTGCTTTTCATTAACACCTTGTCCTTGTTGTCTTTGGATGAAGGTGTATTCTATTAAAGTGATGAGGGGAGAGGCATAAAGTTAAATTATCATATTTCTTCTATTATAAATCATTTAGAGGCTTCAGGTGTATTCTAAGTGATGAGGGGAGAGACATGAAGTAAAATTATCATCTTTCTTCTATTATAAATCATTTAGAGTGTTTTCAGACTGTAGCTGAGTGATTGGAATACCTAAATCATTAAAAAGTTAATGAATTTAATAATCCCTTTTCTGATTATCGTACAGAACTCGTTTTATTTTGGATGAACTTGAAAATGTAAAAATTTTGTTGAATCAGTGAATTTATTATAATTGAATATATCAAACAGATGAACCTCTATCTGGTAGGAAACATGTAGGAACAATAGGCGTAAGTCCTATACCTTGAATTTGTACTTGGTCCTGGTGTGCTGGTCCACTACCTGGTCCTGGTTCGTGGATTCGGTCTGGGTCTGGTCCTGGTTCATTGCTTCGGTCTGGGTCTGGTATAACTTCCATTGTTGGTTCCTTACCGGGGCAATGAGTAGGCAGTAGATATAGAGAAACCCTACCACGGCTGAGACCATACCGACTACACTAGATATCAGGTATACGAGGTAGACTAAAACAAAAGAAGAAAGATATTATATCCATATCAGCCATATACCTATCAGTCAATTAATCATTTACTAGTTGTTGTTAGTAGTAGTAGTCTAAGTAGTATAGTAGACGTAGTAGTAGACGTAGTGGTAGATGAAGTGGTAGTAGACATAGTGGTAGTAGACGTAGCCTGTAGTAGACGTAGTGGTATAGTAGTAGTAGTAGTAGTAGTAGTAGTAGTAGTAGTGGTAGTGGTAGTGGTAGTGGTGGTAGTAGTAGTAGTAGTAGTAGTAGTAGTAGTAGACGTAGTGGTATAGTAGTAGTAGTAGTAGTAGTGGTAGTGGTAGTGGTAGTGGTGGTAGTAGTAGTAGTAGTAGTAGTAGTAGTAGTAGTAGTAGTAGTAGTAGTAGTAGTAGTAGTAATAATAGTAGTAGTAACGGCAGTCATATAGTAGTAGTAGTAGTAGTAGTAGTAGTAGTAGTAGTAGTAGTATAGTAGTAGACGTATTACTACTAGTAGAAGTAGTATTATAAGTAGTAGAAAAGGTATTAATGATAATAATAATAAATGATAGCAATTATGATAATGATAATGATAATAATGATAGCAATTATAGTAATAGTTATAATAAACTATTGTGCACCGAGAACCCCATAGATTCAACCGGTGTCTCTAACAAAAGCAGTGACATTTTCTAAGCATTCTGTTTTGTTGTTGTTGTTTATGCTTGTCAGTATGAACCAGTGGCGGATCTAGGGGGGGGGGGAGGGGCCTCCCCTGCCCCAAAACAGGTAAATTTAACTTATTTTTTCAAATAAAGAAGAAGTCGGGCCCCCTCCCCCTGGCGCAAGGGGGATGGGGATGGGTGTTGATTCAGTATATTTTCTCACGAATTTGGAAGACCCCTCCCCCCCCCCCGCTTATTCCCCGGCAACGTGATTCGGCGCTAAATATTTTTTTTACGGATTTAGAAGAAGAAAAGAAAAAAAATCGTGCCCCCCCCCCCCCCCCCCCGCTTATTCCCCGGCTGGCTGATTCGGCGCTAACAAAACAATTATTACGAATTTGGAAGAAAACAAATTAGTGCTCCTCCCCCCCCCCCCTTTTTTTCGCCGGCTGGCTAAAAATTTTCTCACGAATTTGGCCCCCTCCCTTGCCGCTGGCTGGATCCGCCTCTGGTATGAACACATAAAACTCTAGTCATCAGCACTGTAGAAATTGGAAATTTTGATAAAATTATAAATCTCCACTCTATAGAAATTGTACAAATTTAACGAGTTTTGACAACTTTGAACCTGACACATTCTGAACTTACTGACGTATGGTGAGCGCCACCGTGTTTCCATTGAGACTGGGCCACTGTGATCATGCCTGGCCGGTTGAAAGATACTCCACTTTTCTGCAAACTCCAGAAGTAACATACTGGCGAAACAGAGCAGGAACGATGCTCCACTTATCACTATCAAAATCAGACTCTATTTGAAGCAAGAAAACGTTAGTATACAGTCAAACCTGCTTTAGTGACTACCTGTCTACAAAGACCATCTGTCTACAGAGACCACATTTGTTGTTTCCCTTAAAAATAGTTTCTCATTGAATCATGTACTAAAGGAACCTGTCTACAAAGACCACCTGTCTACAAAGGCCACTTTTTGTGTTTTCCCTGGGCGGTCGCTATAGACAGGTTTGACTGTATATCCATTTTATTCGATTTGATAATATTTCATATGTGCTTTCAAGTTGGAATTACGATAAAGGATGAAATTCACTGATATGACGTGATGGACCAGCCAACCACTCCGTTTCCCTTGAAAATAAAGTGAATTTAAGATTCTCGATAAATCACTGATGGAATGATTCAATTTAATTCAAATGCACAAAGTCATTCACCGAATACAGAAATCAACACGAACTCTACAAAATTTGCAGAAATAAAGAATCCAATGACGGATGATGAATTTTTTTGTTGGAAATGGATACAAATGATTTATGAAATATATGTGTATTTTCCACATCTTGAACTTCAACAGAGTTTTACATGATTACGTAGTTATTCAATTATCGTGTGAAAATGGTCATGAATCGTATCACACGTATGCATTAAACAGCCTCTAATAGATATAGGGCCTATAAACAAAGTGACAATTAAATGACCTACCTTCAAATAAGAAATCTTGCCACATAGTGCTATACCGATAGTGAGTATTCCTCCAATGAAAACCTGATGATAACAAAAGAACAGCATTTACCTATGCCATTTATTCCATTTATTTCTACATACAAATTCATCTCCAAATAATTTTATTATTTCATTCCTACTAAAGTCTTAGAACAGTGATATAGAAATAGGGAGAGAGAGGAAGGGGGAGAGAGAGAGAGAGAAATAGGAAGAGAGAGAGAGAGAGAGAGAGAGAGAGAGAGGGGGGGAGGGAGGGTGAGAGAGAGAGAGAGAGAGATCCTTAACTTAAACTCTGTATTTCAAGTTAGGGTTTAAATGTATTTATTTACACTCATCATACAATAGTCACATTTACAAATACACATACGTAAATATCATACATCTAAACAAAAAATCTTAACATAATGAGAGCAAAGGGATGAGCTAAAAAGGAGTATAGTCCTTATGCTAGAGTCCATCCCTCATAATTTTATGATATTGATATATATAATAATTAATAATATGCGAATTAAATATCGCATATTGGAAGCATGAAAATGAAAACAAGGGGAGGAGGGTAAAGAGCAACAAATGGGAGTTTACAGATACAATCTGCGCATGGGCAGATAAAGGTCATTTGTACCAAAATGGTAAAACCCACAGAGATGAATACTGGATATGCGCTCATGAAAGTTATGTAACATTATTCATTTATGCACCAACGATACATTCTATGATACGCAGGTGGAAGTATTCTTTTCAAGAGGTCGAACAAAAGGTATTCATGAAGCACATCTCGGACTTTGGCAGTTATTATTCTAAGATGCTCAAAGTGGAACTTCTCCATGTGTAAAAGATCTGTGGATATTTGGGGTCATTTGTACCATGTGCTATCTGTAAACTCCCTTATCATATATGAGATAGGACACAACAATTTTTAATAAAGAAAGAATCTTAAATTGTTTACTTACAGCTCCACCGACCCACAAGGGAGTCTTAATGCTTAGGACGATACCCTCTTCCAGTATGGCATATATTCCAACAGTCACGAAACCAATAGCCGAGATCACAGAGAGAGTTCCAAATAGACTAAGACCAAAGATGGCCGATAATTTGACATCGAGTTTCTCCATTCTGAAAGAAAGTGCATTTAATTCATACACATTGAACTAAATTTGATTTGTCTATGTTCTGAAAAGGGGATAGCCCTTCAAAGAAACTTGACTTGGATGGACCCTTCTGCATGTATAAAACTAGAGAAACAAAAATCGGAAAAAATAATAGAGCCCCGAAAGATCAACGGAGGCGTAACCAGGATTTTGTAATAGACGAACCATAACATTCTAAGCCAGTATACAAACATACACATTGGAAATGCTGTAAAGATTATTATTCTTAATTTTTGTCATATTCACTTAATATAAAGGTAATGCACGTCGAAAATTCTTAACCTGATAAAAACTGTTGGATGTAAAGTATGAATCTTCTTTTCTTAGTCATTTTTGCGTCAACTTATGCAAGCACATGGACTTAATATCAGATATATATATATATAGGCCTAATTCTGTAGAGAGAGAGAGGGGGGTAAGAGAGTGGGGGTGCTTGCTCCTTTTCGTTTTGATTTGCAGATTAAATTTCCTTCTCTGAAGGACCAATTTTCCTTTTGATCATCTAGCATGAGAAATAAAAGTGAATTGATCCTCAAAGATGAAAGTAAACACACCGTTATGCTAATAAATAGATATTTTTATGGATTGATGTAGACCTAAAATAAATTGCATAATCATTAGTGAAAAACGTGTCGCAAAAAAATGAGAAATTAATTGTAAAATTCAAACACATTGAAATATTTGTCATTTTCGACTCTCGAAATCTCTGAAAGGCAAAACAATCCGGAAACCTAAATTTAAATGAGCATGATTGTATGTAGAACTTTAAGGAACTTCATGCAGTCTTCATCAGCATTTTGACTACTTGTTTCACAACTCCGATCTGGGTTTATAGACAAAAACACACCTCAAAATTAACAAAGCAGATTAATTTGTTTTGAAATATAACAAATTGAAACAAATCGAGGCTCAAAACTCAACCACCAGCCATTGGTCTCATTCTAATGCACATTAATTTTGTTCTGACATACACGGGGACATACAGCTTGTCAGCTAACAACTAAATAATTCAAACCCTTACCAAGTTTTGCAATTATGTCAAAAATTGTTTCCCTGATTTACTTTCTTGAGAATGTAACATAAAAACTAACAAATCTATAATTATTATTTATCCAACAAAGGCTTTCATTCAACCAGGCCACCTTTCATTATTGAGTTACGAAAATTTGATATGGATAATTTAGTTGTTAACTGTATCACACTCGATTTAAAATAGAAATATTTACATACGTGATGGGAAAAGCCGACCAGTCCAGTTCGTACCACTGTAATATATATTGACAGCAAAAGATCTACACAATGTACTTGATCTTGAGGAAGAGCAGAAGATAGATTTCTTCCAGTACACAATCCATCATATCAGTGAGATATCCAGTTGTAGTGGACACAGAAATGTCATATGCACAGCACCTCTTCCAGCCACCATTGCAAACTGTTATGCAAATACAAATTGAGTGCATGCCTGGTAATGCAACGGGGGTTCATTTCACTGTCCACGACATTCTTGTAATTTATCTCAACAATGGAACTGATTCCACAAAAAAGTTCACCTATTGTAAAGGGGATTCTATTGATTCTGTTAACGTGAGCACGCAGGATTTACTGGTGCGTGTAACAGATGTTAGCTTCATCTTCTTAAATTCTAGCACCGTGTTATGTTTATAATGTAGGTCTGTTTTATATTCAGGAGAGAATATTTACCAAACACCTTCGAAAGAACTTCTCATTGCTCCAGTACAAAATCATACAGGTTATGCTTGATTACAGAATAGGAAAAAAGCGAGTGAAAGAGAATGGTAAAGCGACCCTGCCTCCCCCAAGTCCAAAGATCTGGAGAGCGGTAAAAAGACAGACAGACCAATGGAAAGAGAGAGAGAGAGGGAGAGAGAGAGAGAGAGGGGGGGGGGGGGGGTGGGAAGGGGGAAGGGATGGGGAAGGGATGGGGCTGCCTTATTTGGTATCTTCCCTTTCCCTCTCTCTCTCTCAATTTCCTTTTATTCTCCCTTTGCCTCTGTCTCCAACTCCCTCCTCGATCTGTTTTCCCATACCCATCTTCTCTCCCACTCTTTTTTCTTCTTTCTCTTCCTCTGAACCAATCACTTTTCTGTCTCTATATGGCCTTCTCTGTTTATCTTTATTCCTCTCTCTCTCTCTCTCAATTTCCTTCCCTTCTCTATTTGTCTCTGTCTCCATCTCCCTCCTTGATCGGTCTTTCCATTTGACATCCTCTCTCTTTCTCCTTTCTTTCTCTCTTTCTCTGAACCCATCCCTTTTGTGTGTGTGTGTCTCTCTCTCTCTCTCGCGCTGGGAGAGACATAATCAAATTAAAACACACTTTTCAATGCAATATTAAATCAAATTTTTGATTTATTTCAATATGCAAGCATTATCATAATAACATTTAAAATATAAACATGTTGAATGCTTTCAAATTACATGTTCATTCTCAACAATAAATGATTATAGTAAAACTTGCAATACAAATAAAAGAGAAGTATAAGTTTCTCTTACAATAGAAACAGAAAAACCCAACTATGGAATGAAGATTATAAAAAAGAGTATTACCAAATAATAAGAATACTTAATTGATATTAGATTAGAAAATACAAGTGAAGTAATAGGAAATGAAGCATAAAGCCTAATATTCCTATAATTTGTCAAGTAAGTGATGTACTATTCTGAAATATTTCTGAAGGTTCATTTCTGCACTGGAATGTTAGACTTTCAAAATAATAAAACAGTATAACATACTTCACAATAATGTAATGTACTATCTGAAGTATATTTGAAGTAGAACTTAGAAATAATGAATCTTTGAATAACAAATCATACATGATTATCATCCAGGCATATTGAGTTACAACTAAAAAATCGTCAGCAACATCTGCAATCCTTCTTTGAGAATTTGCTCTTCTGGGGGGTGTTTCACAAAGATCCTAAGTCAAACTTAACTCTAAAGTTGGACTTAAAAATTATGGAAAGCCATTAGCATCCTTGAAAACTTTTTGTAAAAGTTATTATAAATGGCATAAAATGTTGATTCAAATCATTTATATTTTCTATTATCATAGGAAATTTCATGTTCTTGATGTAAAATTTATAAAAAGTCTAAAATACTTGAATTTCTGCTTTTGAATATATTTCATTTTAAGGCTCCAATGGCTGTCCATAATTTTTAAGTCCAACTTAGTGTTAGGTTCTACTTAGGATCTTTGTGAAACACCCCCCAGGTTCCAAACAGACAATATGTGCTTCACTTGCTGACAAGACAAAAGTATGCACCTTGTAAACTGGATCGCATATTTCAGCAGTACGGAATTAAAATCCTTTAAATATTGAAAATTTTACATGACTTTGAGTGAAGCAGTTGGTATATCAATCACTTATAATGACATACATTCAAGTGTATAAAATAAAAAAGATTTCTCTGAAATATAAGGAGAGAAACATGATGAATAAAAATGGTACTACTATAAATAAGAGTGAAAAATCATGAGATAGCTAAATAATCATAGGTTACTACATGTCTATGAAAACAAAACACACCTAATAATAATAATTTTAAAAGTATTGCTTGACATTGCATTGATTTTAACAAAAATTTGGCAGAGCAAAATAATATGCATGTTTATACTGAATTATCAACTGCACAATTATTGACTACTTCAAATTTTCTATAACTAATCCTAAACAGAGATATTTGAACAGGTTTGTTAGTATACCTTTAAACCTGTCTTAGTGGCCACCTCTCTGCGAAGGTCACCTGTCTATAGCAGTCACCCATATTGCCTCTCTTAAAAAGGGAAAGTGTGTTAAGGAACCTGTCTAGAAAGACCACCAGTCTAGAATGAACACCTGTGTACAGTGGCCACTTTTGCTTTGGTGGCCTTTATAGACAGATTTGACTGTACAGATGGAGTAGAGCATTAATTCTGTACAAGCATTGCAATAGAGTACCGAGGTGCTGACATCATATTCGCTTGTCGTCCAGGTTACTGGTTCCAAACAACAGAGCCTTCGCATGAGGTTCACCGCTAAATCATTCAAGCAATGGGCTGGAGCAGCGAAAAATTCAGTGTCTGGGGCTGGTGTGATTACCACACCGTTGTTTAGCACAAAATTGTTTGGAACCAACAACCTTGACAACTTGGCCAGTATGACGTCGCACGTTAGTACTCTATAGCCTTGAACCTGTATGCCAGCTCTAACCATTTCCATGCAATGGCTTATCATGCTTTTTGAAATGGATGACAAAATTCTTTCACTTCATTATTAAACAATAACTCTTTTCCTGCTTTGGTTGACTTTAAAAACATGCAATGGGCTGCATCAATCAACTATTGTCACACACACAGTGGGAGGGTACATACTTCATCGAACCAAATGGCAGTCCATGGATTAAGTTACTAGCGAAGAAAGATTTGAACAGCAAATCATCCGGCAGTGGTCTATACCTGCATTTGTTTTTAACCTATTGTTAATAATGCACAGACATAACTAATTTGCACATTTAAAAAGAAAATTTTTCGCAAATACTGTTTGTTGATAACATGAATATATATGTAGCAATATTTATGGTCCATTTTGACATTGTGAAAACACGTTGTTTCGATGCCCTGGTTTAAAAAAAAAGAAGACACCGGTTTCATGATACTATGAGAACAAAAACATGCGGAACTCATATCCAGCTAAATTTGTACAGCTTAATATGAAGAGTCTATTTCTTTCTGCGGAGTTATATTAAATTCCTTTTGAATAATATTTCTATAACAACATTTTGATTTTAAAGTTTTCCACTTCTTACAAAAAAGCTTCAATACCATGGGGATGCTAATTTACTATTTTCACACTAAAGCTTCATAGCTTGTTATCACATTCTTTAACTGTCGAAACTAAGTTCAAATTTTTGTTTCCTACTACACAACATCTTTGCACCAAACAGCGAAGCGCATATTTCAGCAATAAAAAGTACATAAAATTGAAGGCCAGTCAAAGTGCACTTGCATTTTTTCATTATTATCTTTTAAATATCATTTTCCTTATAATTCAATCACAAAAAACAATCAAAAAAGAAGTTTGGATCACATTCAGTGCCCATTATCACCATACCATGATACTTGTTCAAGCATCAGTCTCATGGGTGTCTACAGCTAAACCAGAAAAGTTTTATTATGCCATTAAAATTTCCTAGTTTTACAGTAGTCAAGTCTGTGACTCCAACACACACTCTGTAATTAGAGCACCTTTAACGATCATGAATAAAGCTCTGGAAGGATGCTTCTTATTTTGATTTTTTTACCCCTCTGCTTTCAAAACAGCCAACAAGGGGGGACTTCCCCTTCAAATAAAGGCAAAGTAACCCCCCCATTCAGATTGCCAGGATTAATTGTATAGCTATACAATAATTATTTCTTTTGTTTTAGTCTGAATGTCGTATATAAAGAAACGTCATAAATCGAAACGCATATTTGAGCATCGTTTCGAATGAAAACTCGATAAAGAATCAGCGTTCTGCTCTAGTCTAACGTTGTCTCAGATGTCTCAAACAAAAAACTGGGCACGGCTTATCGCGAGCGCGCACATATGATTGGTCAGCTGTCGGGTCAACTGACCTCTTCAAAATTAGTTTTTCTGTATGACGTTTCTTTATACAATGTTGCTTTCTAGTCTGTACGCTCCTTTCGCTATACAATGATTCTTTATACGTTTCTTTATACGAGTTTCACATAAATTTCCTGTAGTCTGAACGAGCCATTAAAAGCCTCTCCTGTTTCTGGTTGTGTAAATGAGGTTCCACGGTTCACTCAATGAACAAGAAACTCTGCATTCACATTCATTCTTCTCCATCTAAATCTAACAAATAAAAAAATACCAGTCCCCTTCAGGTGTTCATAAATTTTGCACATAATTGTATATCTCCAGGTGTGTTGCCCAAAGCTTTCTGACATAGCGGCAGTCATTATTAATGCAACACGCACTGTGACAACAAAGTCCTCTCGCTCTGGACTAGGGCTAGACAAGACAGAGAAAATTATTCATATGACTGGAACCAGTTAAGCATGTTTGACACCTCTATTTCAAGGTTAATATTGCAAGGGGTAAATACTGGTATTCACTCTCTGGCAGCTTATTAAATAAAATCAAATGGATGTCTGATGGTTTCTTCCTCTGAGAGAATCATCAATAAGAATTTTGTTTCCTGTTCAAATCTCAAAGGCGATGCCATTGTCAACCATAACCAGACATGCATTAAGCCTGGGGAGCCGTATGTCTGTGCACCTGACATTGACAAAAATGTTCATCGTATTCCTTTCCTGCTTGATGATCTCACATCAGTTCTTATATTGTAGAGAGCAAGTCAAAGGGTCAGTGACATAAAGACGTACCGTAACTTCATTTTGGCCATTTTGAGAAAAAGCGGTTTATGTGTCACTGAGCTCTTGGGCCTTATTTAAGGAGTAAAGTCTAAGTTTCCTAGAAAGCCCACATTTTTCTGAACATTTTGATATTTCGAAAAATATGGAGTTACGTCTTTGTGTCACTGAACCCTCGAAGTGTGCTCATCAAAATACAGGCAAGAACAATGTCATTTTCACCTAACAAAAAAGGCTACTGTGTCACCTTGACAATATAAACACAAACGTTTCCCATGTCCGCACACTCACTTATTTCCCATGCGGTTTGGGATTTTTATGTGAAAGATGCATATTATCACAGTGATCTATGGCTTCTTGAATTGACTGGGTGACAACTCCTGGGGGGCGTTTCACAAAGCCTCTTTTTCAATGACAAATGACAAAAATCAGTGACAAATCTGCTGATAACCAATCAGAAGCAAGGATTTCAGTAGCTTATAGCGAAAACTGTCAGTTGTCACTCATTGTCACCCATAACCAGACATGCGTGAAGGAGAGCAACTAACATTGTAAAATGCCCCCTGATCTCTCACAAAGATGTCAGTATGCATTAGCTTGAAACAAGAAAACTAATTGTACCAGCTCAATATCGTTCTTCAAACTGTTCCTGCAAAGAGAATCTTATGGTTTGCTAATTCAAACACAAGTTTCACTCTCTTTCAGTTTCTACCAATCCCATAATGCATGTACTGTCAAACCTGTATTTAGCGACCGCCCATGGGAAACACAAAAGGTGGTCTTTGTAGACAGGTTCCTTTAGTACATGTTTCAATGAGAAACCATTACCAAGGGGAACAAAAAATGTGGTCTTTGTAGACAGGTGGTCACTAAAGCAGGTTTGACTGTACAATGCAATACATGATTATCATTCCAGCTACACAGGTAACGTTAAAAGCAGTGTTTCTGCTTCAACACTGACCACTAGTTATATGCAGCATCAAGTAGGTTACAAGAGCCTGCACTCTATTCTGCTGTAGTACAAGCAATCAGTATTTTCCTTCTCAGTTAACAATCCCGAAGCATCAGATTGGCAAAAAGCCTGCACTTTTCATCTGAGTTAACAATCCTGACAAAAATTGTGCCACTGGCAGCATTTTTATTTTCACAATCTCTAGGTCTTGTTACCATCTATGCTTTCTCGTTGGTGAATTTCACAAATCAATCAATCAATTAAAACTTTTCTTTTTAGTTGCGAAAAATACTTCAAAAAGAACTGCATTTTAAGTACAATTTAATCACATAATGATTCAATTTTTTTTTTCACCAAGCAAACAATGAAAATTAAAATGTTATTGCCATTATTACACTCAACATTCAAAATGTGATTTCAGTTGTACCTATTAGCTAATTAAAAATTATCTCAGTGTCAGAAAGAAAAATGAAAAATAATATGAAGAGGAAGACAAAAGACTTAATTAGTATTAAAGTGTATGCGATATTAAAGATAAATTCGAGTTCCGGTAAATATAGAAAATAATTTCTCACAGAATCCAACAAAACTTACACTGAATGTTCAAGATTACAAAAAATCGGCATGTGCTAACAATTTTGGTAGAAAATATATAGTGGCTGAGTAATGGGCATAGATAGATACCGGTAAGGAAATCCGGGTAAGTAGGCCCGACACCATGTGCTTATTAAACACAGGTCACGATGTGCAAGTGAGAGTTGTGGTTTTTATTGGAAATGATTTCCAGCAAGTTTTTTTGAGGTTGTTTTTATCTTACTGTTTCAAACAATCAATCTACTGCAGGATATAAAATCCAGAATGAGTTATAGCCGTGTTCTCTCGACATAAGATGCCCATACCACAGCTCAAGATTAGCTTCAAAGTGTATGCGGTATTAAGCAAACACGTTTAATAACTTTAATTACTGAACTGATGATCACCCCTCCCTAGCATATCGTTTATTGCACAGTGCCATCTCATGGTCAACTGCCAACAGTGTGTAACCCAATACCTAGTTGCAACTGAGCAGACAGAGGACTCAAAGTGAGAACCAACGGCCGAGCTAGAGGAGCAGGGAGTTACTGAACCATACTGTTACAGCTGACCTGAGATGGTGCTAGAGGGGACAGTGGTAATGGTCTTCTAGTATAGTATGGCTTTAAATGACTTTTTTGGTGTGCACAAAAACAACTTTCAGATGACAGAGTAAAAAACAACAAGCTGACCAAATTTCCCTTTTCTGGGTTGAACTCAGTGAATAAATGTGTTATGTATCAATCCACTAACAGATAAATTGATGGACATTTTCTACTGACTTACATATTTGGTTCCATTTTCATACTAAAATGCCAAGCAACATATTTGCAACAAATTGAAGAAAATGTATTGGCTAGTAACAATACACTGTAAATAAACTGAAATGTAGAACTGCCAATAAATATTTGCAATGGATTGCATTTTGCCACTTAGTGTATTAGATAGTAGGTTAGATCAGATAATACCATAGGATTTGGTCCTCTCCCCCCCCCCCCATTTCCTTTAATAATTCTCTGGATTCTCCATTTCTATT
The DNA here is from genome assembly GCA_035222895.1 of Strongylocentrotus droebachiensis. Taxonomy (NCBI): domain Eukaryota; kingdom Metazoa; phylum Echinodermata; class Echinoidea; order Camarodonta; family Strongylocentrotidae; genus Strongylocentrotus; species Strongylocentrotus droebachiensis. Next base: position 101,603 of record JAVYIG010005696.1, read on the forward strand.
TCGATCTTGATTACAATTTGACGAAAAGCTTTACTGTAGTATTTAATTTTGTTTTATATTGCAAGAAAATAAAATCAATGCTTATTTTGTATTTGGTATTTTACGAAGCATTTTCTGCTTGAATTTACACTTAGAGTTGCAATGTATTATCATTTAATCTCAATCGAATTCGACTACCTGGTTGTCCTTGCCTTTCAATAGGAATTTTCAAAATAAATTGCCATCTGATCTGCTTGAAACTGGTGAAAACTTATTATTCCCTGTCCACAAGTCTCCATAAACTGATACCGGTAATTCCAAGAAAAAAGAAAGAAGATCTAATAAATAAAACCCTGTTCAAATATGCAGCTATAAACTGCAACGTTTTTTTTTATTTTTGAGATGACGTAAAGTGTAATATGCTTCACATGTCCAATCTAATGACACAGAGCTAAAAAATGTAGGACCTTTGTTGCTCACATTTTACCATTCATTTAACACTTCAAAAACCAAGGCGTCTTGTTTTCTTTCTTCTAATGATGCTGCTTAACCCTGTGAATTATGGTTTGCAAAATATTTAAAGTTTATTTAAGCAAATCCAATTCAATGTAAGAAATATTATTTACTTTTCATAATTTTAAAAATCTCCCTCAATTTTTTTTTCTCACACAAAATGCATCCAATTAAGTACTTTCATGTGGTTGTTGATGGGGTGAATATAATCGTTGCCAAACCTACAATCTTTTCACCATAAAAGATCATTAGGGGTTAGAGAAGTTCTAATAATTCTCTCCTTCAAAGTCCTAAATAATCAACATTTAATATTCAACTCTTAAAACTTTTAGAATTGAGAAGTGCTTGTGTAATACCAAATCAAGAGTATGCATAATACTATATGATAATATCTTCTCTCAGATAAAAAATACTTCTCATATAAAATACACCGATGATGTGCCCGCTCTCTCATCAACGAGATTAAAATGTTAAATATCGCCATTGCGTGCTTAGGACTGTGTGGTTGGGTCATCAGGCTCAATCGCAGAATAAACTCAGTCGCTGACAGCAAAGGGGAGAGGGAGAGGCAGGTCTACATCAAATGCTGACGTCATGACATCTTGTTGCCCAGTTTCCTCTGCCTAGTCCTGCAAAATAGGAAAAATGAAATTGGGAACTATGTTTAAAAGAGTGGCATTTTTTGCATCGTCTTTGATCCACAATGCCATGAATTATGATTAATACAAGAGCAAAGATCAATGACAAATTTTGTTAATCAATTCACGAATAATGTGTAGTGGCATTTTCCTTCATACTGAGTAAATCAATAGGCTAGTACATTTCAATCTATCTGTTTTTTTAAGAACATAACAAACAAACAAATAAACAAACAAACAAACGTATAAGTACAGGCTGGTCTGCTTCACCGTGGTTGAATAGCCCGCTTCTGTAATGAACCTCAATTTATTGTACGACTACCCCCTTCACTAAAGAGTGCTATTGATGACAACATGTAGAGGAGATCACAAAATCGGTATCTTTAAATATGTGACCCTGCTGTATATCACAGGAATTCTTAAATATTACTGACATTAGCACACAATCATGGCTTGGGAAAAGAAGCCAAGTGTGTTGCAGCATGCCAAGTTTTTCTGAATGGATTTCTCCAAGCGCTCGTGTTTGCCAATGCTGGTATATTACTTTTGTTTAACAAATATGCTTACTGCTTGTGCGTTTGTCCAAATTTGTAACTATCGGGCAAGATTAAGAATTGCAGATAATGAATTATTAGTATATATATCTTAGTATAGCAGAGTACGTGTTTTAGAATCACTGGAAACTAGTGTCTGCAAAAAAAAATTGCTGAGGTAATGGAGGTACAATGCATTACGGAAATGTATATTGCTATATATATGCGGTAGCGAGAATTGAGACTGGTATCCCTGTTAGTTAATAACTCCTAGTGGAGAGCATTGATAGGCAAAGGGTGAGATGTGTTACCTGGCTTCTGTCCTGGCAGTGGTGTATTCAAACCAGAGCACGTTGGGGATGAGGGTAGAGTCTCGGATCAGGAAATATTCACAGATAGGCCAGGACACCAGGTACGGAAACAACGGTGTTAACACCACCTGGAAAACAAATGTAAAACAACATGAAACTTGAGGGGTGTATTCATACTAGAGAACATCATGTACGGAAACAATGGTGTTAACACCACCTGGAAAACAAATGTACAAAAAAATAAAACTCGAGGGGTCAATTCATACTAGGGAACATTAGGAAAGCGACAGGTCCCAGGACCCAACATCTAGCCCTAAACATCAATTGAAACCCTAACACTCATTGGATATCTTTGGCAGAAAAAAAAGCCCTAGAGAGTACCGAAGCTGTGTCATAAAAATCTATTTGGGGAATTTCTCAATTTTTGACTTCATTTTCCAAAAAAGCATCACAAATAATGTCCAAATGTCGAAAACAATTGAATATGTTAAGTATTGGCTGAGATATGACCATCTGAATAAATAGATTTGCTATAGGAACTCAGTGTTGTATTGCTCTGGCTCATACCATTACGAACCAGAGCAATATAATACTGAGTTCCTATTGCAAATATTTGTATTCAGATGGTCTTATCTCAGCCAATACTTAACATATTCAATTGGTTTTCGACATTTGGACATTATTTGTGATGCTTTTTCAGAAAATGAAGAAAAAATTGAGAAATTCCCAAAATAGATTTTTGATGACGTCACACTTCACCACTCTATTAAAAGCAACTGTCCCGGGAGCAAATATCACATCACCTGAGCAAATTTGTTTTTGATTGATTAGCCAGGTGTGTAGCATATAAGACTAGCATATTATATATGTGTATTAAACATGTCAAAAGGGCCTACTATTTCAGTGTTCCTGTGAGTCTGAGAGAAGAATGGTTAAGTATATATTACAAACCTGTGTGATAATAAACCAAGGCACAGCCAATAGGATTCCTAGTAGTCCTCCACAAACAACCTGTCTCACTGTGTGATACTTCAGGTACACTCTGTGCAGGAGAAATACAAAATAGAGAAACACAACATTGAAATTAATAACATAACGTTATACGGTGAAACCTGTCTTTAAAGACCACCAGAGGGAGACAAGAAAAGTGGTCTTTATAGGTAGGTGGTCTTTATGTACAGGTTCCTTTAGTATATGTTTCAATGAAAAACCATTTTCAAGGGAAACAAAAAATGTGGTCTTTCTCACTATGAACATAACTGACAAAGAAAGCGGACAAAATATACAGTTCCTCAGGTACACAAAGGAGCATCCCTCCACTGCTATTGTGTAAAAATGTGTAGAACAGGTGTCACATGCATATTCACCTTTTTACATAATAGCAGTGAAGAGATGTTCCTTTGTCTACCTGAGGAACTGTATATTTTGTCCGCTTTCATTGTCCGCCATGTTCATAGTGTCTATACAGGTGGTCACTTAGACCCCTGTTACAGTGAGCAAAAGGCCTGGCCTCGCACTGTAACAGGGCAAAAGGCCAAATGCGAGGCCAAACTGGCCGCGCATTTGGCCCTGCTCTGGAGGTAGTCTCGGCCGCGGCCAGGCCGCGGCCTGGCCCCGCAATTTCTCACTGTAAACTCACGCGGGGCCAGGCCGCGGCCTGGCCCCGCATTTTCTCATTGTTAACGCACCAAATGGTGGCCAATTGCGCGGCCTGGCCCGGCCCCGCAATTTTGTGCGTTTACAGTGCGAGGCCAGGCCGGCCCCGCAATTTTGTGCGTTTACAGTGCGAGGCCAGGCCGCGGCCTGGCCTCGCACTGTAAACGCACAAAATTGCGGGGCCGGGCCAGGCCGCGCAATTGGCCACGCATTTGGTGCGTTAACAATGAGAAAATCCTGGCCTCGCACTGTAAACGCACAAAATTGCGGGGCCTGGCCCGGCCACGCAATTTTCTCACTGTAAACAGGGTCTAAAGCAGGTTTGACTGTACCACACTTTATTATGTCATCTATTGAGTGAATAGGCTTATTGGATAAACTATCTTTACAATCATTCTCACTTTCAGTATCATCTTATTTACAGAACTTGTCCACAACTTCTATTTTTTTAAATATTTATTTAACTTGCTTGGTATATAAATAATGACCGAGGCCCAGGTTGAGATGGTCACTGAACCAAGTAATATTATTATTTACAAAGCCATTTTACTTTTTATATACATCACTTTCAATAATATTTGAGGAAAGAAACTACTGGTATGTGATAAATGGTTACAAACTTACTTATCAAAAGTAATTAAGTTACTTTAATAGGTTTAGTGTGTTTCTTCATGGTTGCTACACAAGCTACCATTATGAGTGATTTTGTATCACTATCACTGTTAATGATTTTATAGTTTTTTTGTTTTGAAATGGATTTCTACAAAGAGATTCATCTTCTTCAAATTACTTGAAATGACACAGGTGCAAGAGAGATGTGACAAATACAATCCATTAAACATGTACAGGTACAATGCAAAGCTAAAGGTCTGTTCTTTCCAGATGAGATATAATTGGTTGTAGAGGTTTGTAGAATATCACGATTACAGATGAAAATTAGATTTGATTGATGCATCAGCAAGGCTTTGTGGATTATAATTGGAGGGAGGAGTCAGGGCCACTTGTATACTTCAGATTTGTTACTATTCTTTGTAACCGTACACAACCTCACCTGAATTTGTACATGGCACACCCAAAAACAAACAGAACTTGTTTGCATACACAGTACATACACTACAAGACAACTAACTGCATGGGGTCATTATGGATTTACAATGAATAGGAACAAAACTTTGAAAAGCATATTCGATATATTTCCTATTTTTTTGACCAATCAGAGACCTAGAATCTTCATATGTGGTATACAATCCACTATGTCATATCAATGTATAATATTTTATCGCTGTCTACAAAGAAAAATATACAGCATGGGCAATGTGTTCCGTTATCACAAACCTCAATCGTGGAAGCACAGTGTGGCACATACATGTAAAAAACTTTTTTTTAAACTTAATCTTCACTGGTAAACACATTACCAGACAGAGTGGAAAGGAAGTATGTGTTTTACTTGAAATGTAATAGATACATTAATTGACAGGAAGCAAGTGATATTTTTACCTATCCTAACAGGAAGAAAGTGACACATTAGGATCTGAGAAGTGAACTTAAGATGGGTATAACAATGACTGACTGGCAGACAGTGTTAAGCTCATGTATTCAAATGGATTCTTTACGACGGAGGCTGCCAGGCCGAAAAAAGTCAAACAAAGTCGTAGATAATTTGTGTTTATCAAAATGATTCAATATATCATAATAATAATTTTGTTAATGCACGGAAGCCCCTTTAGCTCCCACGCTGTTCTTCCTGACAACCCTCTAACTATTGTTACCTCAGCAATTGCCAGGTACTCATTTACACCTGGGTGAAGAGTGGCAAATATGCCAGACTGGGATTCAAACCCTCGACCCTAGGATTGAGAGTTAAATGAATGAACCACTACACCACCAAGACACATCCAATACATTATTTCTCCACTGTTTACAAGATATTCCACACACTATTTCATCATGTTTCATCTAGTTTAGACAATAGATTTTCTACTAGTGGGCTTAAATTGGCTGTTGCTACGTTAAAGGAAATTTCAAAGAGATTTTTAAGGTTTTCAGAAGGAACTTTTGTTAGGAAAGCAATTTCATAAATCTAAAAGTATAATGAAATTGGCCAGTAACTTGCTCGACAAGAAAGGAATAACTTGTTGAGAACCAGAAATGACATGAATTAAATTTCAAGTTTTGTAGTAGACAAAATAAATGTTATGTTTACACTCTCATACTATGTATATTCCTTATTTTATATGCCTATATTAAAACTCCAGGCTGATCACAAATTTAAACATCATACGACAACCGATTGAAGATGATGATCTGGTAGCAGACTGCATGGGATTTACTTTGTTTCTTTTTGTTTTGTTTTGTTGTTTTGGTTTGCTATGTTTCGCAAAACTGGAAGAAAAATGGGGAAAAGAAACAACAAAATCAATCAAATTCATACATGCACTCTTTATAAAGCAAAGACCATCAACAAGTTTTACAACAAGATCTCATTAAAATTAAATGCACATGGCAGACATCTTTCACTTCCACATTCTGTAGAGTTTTAGATGATAACTCACCTGCTACCTGAGACTAGTAATGCAACAAGTATAACGCCAATGGCTGCCAGATGCCTCCACACCTGCTCAATAAATAGATTACTGTTGGGCTGATGCAGTCTGCAAATGAGGAAGTATAGCAAATCATGTAACTTCAATATAGACATAAAATATTTCTTGTATGTTTGTTTGTACATATTGGGTGGTATTCTTGAAAGCGGACTAACTTTAGTCCATGGTTTAATCCACAGACTAAGTATGGAAAGCCAAGTGTCCATATGAATGAGTTATATTGTTGTTTATTAATTATGTTATTACATTTTATTTAAGTGACAGCTTAAATTATTCAAAAACATTCATATGGACACTTGGCATTCCATACTTAGTCGGTGGATTAAACCATGGACTAAAGTTAGTCCCCTTTCGAGAATACCACCCATTAAATATTTCTCTTATGTTTGTACATATTGAATAGATTTCCATTAGGCACATGAAGTATCTAATGAACCAGAGTGTACATGCACACAAAAATTGGTATATGGGACTACATGCGAATGTTTGGATCACATTTTTCAACATCTTCCTGTCATGTTTTGAATAACGGGGCATTTTATGACATCAACCATATTATTCCAAACTGATCTGCAAGGAAAATTATTTTTCATCTTTACTTGAGCTTAACTTTCTCTTTAATCAATTACCCTGGGCAGATTATGCTTTAATTTATTGTCACAACTATATGTAAAGCCCTTTTAAGAACCCCCCCCCCCCCAAGAAAAGGTATTAGATTGTCTTACCTTATATAAATAAATAGCACGGTGTAAGTAGCAAAAAACCACATGAGTTGAGAGTGACTAGATGGCATTCCATACTCAGTCCGTAGACCTCCATGTAATGTATCATTACCTGAAATCAAAACATACACTTTAGATTAAGATATACATGTGTAGATATATGCAACTCTTACACTCTCTGTTGTAGATTTATATACAGTAACAATATACAGTCAATTTGCTGTTCTTCTCATAACCATTCCTACATATTACTATACCATACATAATTATCATTCAAAATACCATAAAAATATGAAAATCATTATGGCATATTAATTTCTACAGAAATGTATGATTTCAGCAGAGTTCATTACATTTTTTCCAGATATTCTGTCTGTTTTATATATATTTTAGTCTTCAGCCATCTTTGTAATCCTCCTACAGGTATATGAACATCCCACATGCATATCTCACACAGAACGCGTTGTCTCTACTAATCTCGGAAGAGGTCATTTGTAAAAATTGTAAAATCTATTGAAACACTGTTGGACTCATGTTCATGAAAATTATGTAATCATTTTTCTATGATACGCAGGTGGAAATATTCTTTGCAAGAGAGGCAAATTCTAATATCATTTGTACATGTGCTATCTCCGAGTGCTTATTACGCTCATATTAAAAATAAGACCACAATGAAATCACATCACATGTGAACATGCCTAAAGATATTTAAAACTACAGATAAGTTATCATAACCATAGATTACAATACAACATAATAATGGCCTGTTATATGATCATTCATGTCTGTGCTATACTGTACCTCTACATGGTCTTGGTTCTTGAATGGTGTTTTTTGCAATCCAATTAACTCCTTCACTCAATACTATACCACCAAAGAATGTGATCTACAGGAGAAAAGGAAAAGAAAAAAATGATAGAATGTACCAAAGATCCAAAATGATAGAAAATGATGTACCGGTACTCAATTTCATTGTATCATACTTGCCAAGCAAAACAACAAACCAAGGAAATGTGATCAAACATGCAAAATCAAACTGTTAACTTTCATTTCATTTTTCATTTCGTTTATTTCCATTTCCAACAAAATAAATAAAGTACATGGGATTGCATTGTACATAGTAAAACAATGAAACTTAACAATATATTTGTAATTGGTCCACAGTGTACAATAGGCATATAAAACAGGTTGGTCATGGAGGGGACTGCTGAAAAGCTGAGCTTGTAGATTGCAGCCCCCTATAACTTATAGTTGCAAAAATAGTATATCAATAATAAAGGAACGCACAAATACATAAACCAATGAAACATAACATAGAAGGAGTGAAAGGGACAGGGAAAGAAGGGAGACAACGAGAGAGGGCAGGGCTCTTACCTATAACACACACAACACAACACGGGCCGACTGGAATACGGATGGCCAGTACAAAATGAATCAAAATATCCAATGTATTTTATTGAGTTAAATAAATTTAAAAAGAGAGAGCTAACGCTTGATAATTACGCAAAAAATATTTTTTTAATTTGAATTTAAAAGAATTTAAACTGGGGGCATTCTTGATGCTAACATCAAGAATGGTCCATAGCTTAGGGCCTGCGTAAGTGAATATGGATTTAGCAAGTAAAGTTCTAGTTAATGGCAGATGAAATTCGTCAGATTGGCGCGTAGGGTATTTGTGTATAGTTTTATTTTTGATGAATATTAAATTGAAGGCTGATGGTAGCGTATTATTATTGAACTGGTACATAAACTGACCAAGGCTATAACGATACAAATCATTTATTTTCAACACATTATTTTCAACAAATAAAACGTCAGTATGAGATCTCCAGGAAGTGTTACAAATAACACGCATAGCTTTTTTTTGTAGAAGTAGTATTCTATGAAGATAAGAATCGTATGTATTACCCCAAACAATAATACCATAATTTAAGTAGGGCAAAACTTTAAAATGAACAATATTTTAAAATGTCACATGTAAATGTACAATGTGTATAGAGTGCACACTCCAAAGTTGTCTGATCAGGGAGATGATCTGACGGTCTATTAATTGTCTCAGTTCACAGCAATTGGAGTATATTTAAACAGGTACTGCCATAGGAACAGCATTGTATGACATCACAGTGTTGCCAATTTATAACATGACATTAGCAAGGATCATTATAATTAGCATTATCATTCTTATTTATTTTCAAAGATAATATTAAAAAACTGTGAATACGAAAAAAGACAAGAGTAAGATCATTATAATGAATGACTACTGGGTATTCATTAAAAAAAAGAATGGATGAACACCATATAAAGTTATTGTGAACAATGCTAAGTAATGAACTAAATGTATGTCAAATTCTCAAGAAATTGATCCTTTTATCATCGAAATTGAAAATGTGTCTTGTATCTTACCGTATGGAGCTCTCTCCTGAAAAGAAGTAGAGTCACGAAGCCAACGAGAATGACAAGAGGAACAAGGCTAACGTAGGCAAGAAACTTCCCAATAATATCATCTGTATGAAACAATCAGAAATAAACAAATTAAATCATAAATTGACAAGATTATAATCTGTTCTAATATAATGTCTTAAGCCTCGATCACAAATGCCATTACGAATTGCTACGAATGCTGTACAAAAGATTTTCAGACAATGGAGAAACAGGGAGATTCGACCGAACGCATCGTTCGTACGAACTTTTGTGACCAAAGCTTTACTTTCATCATGTGGACAGTATGACATTCAACTAATCAACTCTCTGCACTTCAAATAGAAGGGTGTTGATTTTAGTAAAGTGTAGGAATTAATACCCATCTGGCTCCAAAAAAAAACAAACAAATTTTCCTGCCCATGCCCCCTTTTTTCCAACCAGGGGGGCGTTTCACATAACTTGTCATCAGTGACAAATTACAGTTTTTGTTATAAGCTACTAAAATCCTTGCTTCTGATTGGTTATAAGCAGATTTGTCACTGTTTTTTTGGTCATTTGTCATTGACAAAAAGGCTTTGTGAAACGGGTCCCAAATCAATGCCCGACATGCTAGATCAACAAAACAGGCCCACATCTATACATTCAACAGCACATCAAGGATTTAATAGGTGAAAGCACAATTCATTTAAAGAGAAATTGAATAAGCATGTTCAATTTGATATTTTTTCATTACACCTTATAAGGTTCACAGAATTTATCTTGAACTTGTTTCGAGAGGAAAAGACAAGGAGGGGGGGGGGGGGGGGGAACCACAGCTAACAATCAAATCTTTTAATAAAGATTGTACCCCTGAGTCGGCCAGGAATGGAAGGTTATACATCTAGGTGTTGTTGAACACAATACAATATACTATGGGTACATCTGGGTGTTCCTTAAGGGGTTTGAACTAAATTCCTACCAAAATCAATTCAGAAAGTCTAGTGATAAAATTGATTTAAAATATTTCAAAGTATGGCTCAGATTGCACCAGAGAGCATCTGAGAATCCCTGAGCTTCCAGCCCCAACAATGGGGCCCCCGGCTCAAAGGGACATAATTATGCTTCACAAACGTCAGTTCATACTCCTTCCAAGTTGTAATTTTACATGTTTTAATATTTGTTTGTGAACCACCCTGGTAGATTACACTAGCTAGATTACACGCATGTTCTTGTTGACAAACTCAATCAAACGTTCTACATAAACCCTTGACAACACATTACTATTTTCTCTACAGTATAACGACTCAAATTTCAATTTGTATTTTCAGAAACTAAGTAGAAAACATACTTAATGATTATGAGGAAATAATCATGTCACACATGCAAATAAACACTGCATACACAATGCCATGGTGAGCATGTCAATTAGAAATCAGTATAATAAACGGCTGACATTTAATCAACGCTACACAGTGTAAACGAACGTGAAATTATCCATTTAATTCACATCAAATAAGATCAGACGATTCATGCACACAAATTTGTATACATCTCAACTACACGTACATGTACAGTACATCGCAACTATGCATTAATTTTGACTGCTGCCAACGATCTGCTATGAACAACACGTACACTGCCACAGCGTACGGGTACATTATGTATGGATAATGCAGCCTGGAGACAATGTAATTAGCTCTGCTCCAAAGAGTTTTAGGGGAGCCTGCTTCTGCCATAATGATAATTAAATCGAAGATGCTTTCATCTCGCTCTTAAAACATGTAACACACGGGTGGGCCTCAACTACAGACATAGAGATACATGGATGGATGTGGATGATGAAGATATGTGAGAGAGTGAAGCACAGAAAATTACGGGAAAATATAGGATGAGATAGATAGATAGATAGATAGAGAGACACAGGGAGAGGAAGAAAGAGAAAAAATAAATATGGAGCAAGAGGAAAGAGAGAGGGAGTGATAGACATGAAAATGGAGAGAGGACACAAGTAAAAGTGACAGAGAGAGAGAGAGAGAGAAGGGGTGAAGAGGGGAGAGAAGGGGTGGAGAGGGAAAAGAAAGAGAGAGAGAGAGAGAAAGAGAGAGAGAGAGAGCGGGAGAGACAAAGGGGAGATATAGCAACCAAACACACAGTCTTGGTAGTCATTTGTAAAACTGTTAATTATAAATATAATGTTGAGAGAGGAAGAAAGAGAGAGAGGCGGAGGGGGGGGGGGTGTAAAAATAATAACATAAACAAAGATATTAGGAGACATTTACAAATAATACAGGAATACACCTGTATACAATGTAAACAGAGTGAGAGGCGGAGGCAGAGAGAAAGAAATCTGATTTAGAGGAATGCAACACAAAAGTGATGCTGCTAGTACATGTACACAAGGAACAGGGGTTATTAAAGGCAAATAATGGAATAACTACCGTATGCAAAATAATGATAACATAAGGAAACACAGAAAGAGAAAGTGATAGAAGGAACAAACAAAGAATAACATAAGGAAACACAAAAGAGGAAGTGATAGAAGGAAGACACGAAGAATAACATAAGTAAAGACAGAAAGAGAAAGTGATAGAAGGAAGTGATAAAGAATAACATAAGAGAAGGTGCCAGAAGGAAAAACAAAGAATAACATAAGGAAAGACAGAAAGAGGAAAGTTTTTGCATCGGAGTGCCGCGCATGCGCATTACCAACTAAAACACGCCAAAACATCACTGAGCTTTTCAGTCGGTGATGTTTCCGCACAAGTGTAAACTGTTGCGGGAAACATCGAGACTTTTCAAAATGAGGTATTTGACAGTATAAATGCGCCTATTCATTAATTATGGTTGTGATTAAGTTATGATAAAACATTGATACTTCTCGGTTTCGTTTTTTCTGGGACGCATTGTATATGTAGAGTATGCTTTGACATTTGCTTTATTTTATCAGAAATTATCTCAAGGGTTCAGGTCAGGGTTGCAATTTAGTTTTAGGTTAGGATTGGGGCTATTCCAATATAGAGTTTGGTTTAAGGTTGAATATAAGTATTTGGTTGGTGTGGGAAATAACCACAGAGCCCTTGTTGCAGGAGCTTGTGTCATACATCTCTGCTATCAACAGGTTCAAGGGTCATGGGTTAAGCCAGGGTTATATTTCAATGACTAATTAAATTGTTTTACAATACACTAGGAGCAATAATTACTGTGGTATTCCGACTGTAGGGAGAGTGTTCATAACCTGAAATAAGACCATAATCTTCTTTGCAGCTGTTTTTACAGTGCTGAGTGCAGCTAGCAATCAACGCTCTGAACGCTCAAAGAATAGCAGGGCCGATAGAATGGCAACTGGAGACGAGATGCCTTTCACACGTATTGTAAAGTTTCTATTTCACACACGCATAATTCTACCCTAAATGTACTGTAGGGTTGAATATCCTAGGCATACATGAACAAGTACACAGTATATCATGAACAATGTATGAATTGAGCATCAAATGAATTTGGATTACAGATTTATCAGACTTTTGTAAAGAAATTCAGATATTCACTCATTTATTAAGTTATTTGGCATTAATAAAAAATAATTCTGTATACCCGGTAGATACCCCCCATTCCCATCATCATGCCAATATATTTTAAATGCCTGACATGCTTAAGTTAACGTATGTACCGCAGAGGTTTGTGACCTACAATAATGAGCATGTGAAAGCATCATGAGTCAACTTTTGAGGTACCGGTACTAAATTATTCATCCCCCTCCGCTCGTATATTTAATGTAATATTTTGTTTTTGTAACTCAAGAATGAAAGGTGGACTGGTTGCATTAATTAGGACCTTTGTTGAATATTTAAGATGTACTGTAAGCTTGTCACATTCTCAAGAAACCTAAATCAGGACAAATAAAATTTTCATAAATTTATACTTAACCGGTAAAAATTTACAAAACTGGGTAAGAGTATGGATAATTTAGTTGTTAAATATATAAGTTCCAATCCTATTAACTTACTCCCTCAAATTTGAAACTGCAGGGGATAATTTTCCTCAAATTTTTTGATTAGCAATTTCAGCTGATGGATAAATATTTCAAATTAAATTCTGTACATTTCTATGGTAGAAAACTGCTACACACAAGATATTTTGTATAGCAGTCATGCAAAAATGCATAGCAAATTGCGATGCGATACCAGGAAAATTATTCCCTGAACTGGTGTACGGGTGCATTGTATCACCATATTCTAAAACAAACCTACATGTAGTACCATCTATCAATGTGAATTTCAACCAAATAACCCTCAAGGAAGCATGTTACGTACGGTTCAAACTGATGATTAACCTACAGTCCTACATACTGTAATAATTCAACATAATGTTCTACTTGATTAGACATGAATGGGCAACAAAAAAAGAACAAACACTTTGAACTTCACATATTGTGCCCCGTCACATCATGACTTTCAATAAAGAAAGCTTTCATTTTTTTTTAAATTTACTGTACATGGACTTCATTATAAAGCAACAACTTCATCTACTGTCTGTATTATATTGGCATTAATTTCTTTAATTGTACATACATGTACATGTAGTCATGTACATTATCTCCCTAAATCAGGGCGCGACAAACCCGCTTGCCCGACGTCCCGGGGCAACCAAATTGAGCCGTCGGGCAAGTAAATCAAATTATCACTTGCCCGATTCGGGCAAGTGATACTTTTACAGTAATTTCCTAGTGTCCAAGAACTCTACCATTCACCCGTCAACTTCTTACCCGTCGTCAAAATCCAGAAGCAAAAAAGCGATCGTTCCGATTTCGAAAAAACTTCACAGACAGCTAGCCAGCTCAGCTAGCTCAGCGCGCATGCAACAGTGACACTTCAAGCCATGAATGCCGCTCCGCCTCCACGCACGGCCGGCCGTGAGCTAGCTAGAGACAGCTAGCGCGATCGTACCAGCTGCGAGCTTATTCGCGCTCTCTCTCTCTAGCTCTGCAGGCCGCACCGACAGGCCTTTGCTATTCTCTGATTGCCGATTGGTTGAATCACTCCAAATATGACGTCATTATTCTAGGGAAATGAACACGTGCGAATCGGAATGGAATAAACAACAGGGATTTTCTAGTAAGTACAAAAAGTCAAATGTTTGATATTTATTCATAAAAAATAAAATGCGTTTTTTAAACCTTCAACCATCCTTTGTTGACCATTTTCTTTGACATATTAGGTTATTATTCAGTACAGTTACACTGTACATGTATGTGCATTAATTTGCTATCTAAAACACTAACTTATCATTACGAGATAATAAATGCTTTAACCTCGAGTCCTTTTTCGCTTTAAAGTTTTGGGCAAGTGGAAATATTGTTTGGGCAAGTAAATTGAAAACCCACTTGCCCGACAGGGCAAGTGGTGAAAAAAATTCTTGTAGCACCCTGCCTAAATAAAACAATATGAAGAGGAAGTAAATAACCCTATCCGTAAAATGGCCTAAATGTAGATAGCATATTTGGAATTCAATTTTTGTTTACATTTTTCTTGGAGTGTTACCACTTAGGCTATCTGTGATTTTATTCCTGTACATGTACATGTACGGTATGCAAAATTGACTTTTAGTTTTACACTGTGCTTTGACATGACTTCAGGACAAGTAATGGTTGAGAGAAAAGAAAAAATACTTGACATCAATGTATCCTTTATCAATTACCTTTTAATAAAAAAAATTACCAGAGAAATGTCTTCAGTATCACACTACCTTGTTGAAACAATCTGATTCTTTGTAGCTCATGAGGGCAATAATCAAAAAGCAGTCATGGCTTTAATAAATGGCAATGACCTGCCATAATAACGAGGACGAATATAAAACTGGAGACTGTGAACAAAAATTCACAAAAAAAGAAATGAATAATACCTCATTTATCAGACAAAAAAAGTAAATCTATGACGAAGCTTAGTCTAGCTTCTCAGCAATTATTAATTAATTAGTTTGTGTAATATATCTAGGGTGTCTGATCGCGCACCCGATGTTGTGTACTAAAATACTTCCCATAGAGATTGCACGCATCCCTGTGTGGTCTACGTGCATTGCGCGACCATGCAAAATTGGTCAATGATTTTATGAAAAAAGTTGAAATTCAAACCTTATAACTTGTGATCCTGAAGGTGAAACTCAATAAATGTGGTGTCATATGAAAGAGCATGTTTTTCTCCATATTCCCCATAGGGGGCCACCCCCGGAATTCTAGAAATATGTTGGTCAAAACAGCGATTGAAATGTTGTTTGCATCCTAGCTCCGAGACGACTCACTTTCCTGAGCACCCGCGGCTTAAGTAGGGCTAGACGTAAGGATAATATCCAGGTGCTTTTTTTTTTTGCTAGCTACAAGGGATCACATGCCCCAACAATTTGAAAATACCCTTCCCACATTTTTTTAATCAGCTACTTAGGGAGGCGTAAGCTCCGCTCAGTCCAAACCATGGTTACATCGCGCACATAAATATGCATTCGGACCGCGCACGAATCAAACCCGGAAGTCAATGCACGTTATATGGTATGGCTAGCAGATCGCGCTTCCAACCCGGAAGTGAGTACACGTTATAAGTCAACGGCATACGCATGCATATTGCGCGATGGAGCATCTGCTAGCTGTTTGGCTAAATTTAGCAAAACAACACAACTCTGCGTTTACGTCTTTTTCGTCGAGTCCGACCAAAATGATATGAATATTGCAGAGTTTTGAAGGGGCTGTATCGTTTGATAGAAACATCGGTGAGTTTGATAGAAACATCAGTGAGTTTTGAAATTTGAAATATATTATTATTATTATTACATTTTTTATTCACATATTTAAAAGAAATGGTGAAAAACAATCCCAAATTGAAGATTGAAAAATCGTCCAGACACCCTAATATATCATTAGGCCAAATAAAAAACAAATATGTTTAGCGTCCTGTTTTTCTGGAAGGAGGAGGCCCTTTTTTTTTCCTTTCAAAATGGCCGCTTGGTACATTTTTCTCTGACAGTCGGGCTATTTTTCAAGATGGCCGCCGACATTTTTTTTTTTAAAATCAGAAATAGATCCATTTTAGCAGTGTTTTTCATGTGTTTTTTCTTCCAAAAAAATAGGAGACGGCCCCCAAAAAGGAAGCGGGCGGGGACGCTTAACACGTTTATTTTTTTAAATGGCCTTATCTTATAAAAGTTATAAGTATTTTAAAAGTATTTTAGATCTAGACTATAAAGGATAAATGACTGCTGAACTGGTCCGAGAATAAGGATTGTCCGCACAAACGAGGGCCATGTTCGTAACCGCAGACAGATGCTTCCGCAAAAATAGGGATTGTCTGCATTTTCGTTGACGATTCTGAATTCCGATACGCGTGTTGGCGATGCGAAAAACAGGTTCCCTGATGATTTTCTTGATGAATTTTAAATAAAAGTAGACGGTGAACTAGGTCTAGAATCTAGGGGCATTTTATTACGCGGAATCCGTTTTTCGCTAGCGCGCACGGATCGGGAACTCGAAACCCGCATAGCGTCGAAGAAAAAAAACGTCCTAAAAAATGCGGATAATCCCAGTCCCTGCGCCCCTACTGAACATGAGCCTTGACCCGAGACAAATCTGTCTCTGGTCTAGATCTAGGCTATCCGTTTTTTTTTTTTTATAAAGGATAAAGCATGCCAAGCATAGACCGAAAACTCCAGTCTCTCTAATCGTCGGTTGTTCCACTGAGACTACGTCTGGCTCCACTAGACCTCCGATTATAGAGAATGAAGGATGGGGACCTCTTACTGTGAGGGACTGTACAGAATAAATGGTTCGGTTCGACCGGACCGCGATGAATGAGATATGCAACGAAATTTTCACTCTTTACATCCTCATAACTGCTGCAATTATAATAAAAATTAAAAATAACATATACATGTATATAGCTTATTTGACTTACAATAGCTTGCTCATTTAGATCCTAAATTAATGATTAATCCGAGAAAGTCTCGTCGACAACATTATCCGTCTTGGTTTTAGTTGTAGTGGTTCAGCCTTAGCCACTACGGCTCTGGCGGCATATGCGCGTAAGTCCCGCATTAGGCGACACCCGCGGTAGTTTCCGCGGGCGTGTTTATTACTGGGAACATCAGATTGAACCTGAGACTGCATGCATGCGACATATACTGCTGTTTGCCCGTCTCTTCTGTCTCTTCTGTCTACGTAGTCTACGACGTGGAGCTCCACAGGCGACACAACGAGTGCTTCTTGAGACAGACTTCAAGCCGTATAAGTATACAGCCTATGGTAGGACTAATCCTTATTCTAGTAGCATAATGCGTAATTAACAGTTATTTAGGCCCAGTAAGTTATATTCCGCTCCGGCTCTACAATGGCGTGATCGTTCTTTTCGGACTTGCGCGAGATATTTTTTTTTGTAGCACACGTGTGGGTGACGCCATCTTGTTTTCATTCACTCGTGTACTTAAGGGATTTTCAATTTTGGTAAATTAATTCGTGGGGCCTTGTAAGCTTGTTTATTCCCCGTTTGTAGTTGGTTATTGCTGTAGATTAGTAGTTTAGGGACTCGTAGGGTATTTTTAGTGCTGTATTCCGATTTTTGGGTACTCATTTCCGTGTTTTGGGGATAATTTTTTGTGGTCGCACACATGTCCGTGCCGCCATCTTGAATACGTTCACGTGTGTGTTGAAGGATTTTTTTATTTTTGGAACTTTTTTCGTAGAGCCTTATAAGCTCTTAGTTTTTCATTTCTTGTCTGCTTGGGGTTGTAGGATAGTTTTTTAGGGACTCGTTGGTATTTTTCCGGCCGTATTTCGATTTTTGGCATCGGTTCCGGTCATTTTTTTGTACTTAAATTTGCCCACTTTTTTCTACTCACTAGACTGGTTGTACAGCCGTTTTTTGTAGTTGTGATCCTCTCGCCAGAGTTTTATACTGTGGAGATAATTCCACGGTGTTCTTTTTCGGTGAGGTATAGGGTCGTTTAAGTAGAACTTAGTAGGCTCTAATTAGACTAGTTTCAGCCCTCTCGCCGAAGTATTATTACCGTGGAGATAATTCCACGGTGTTTTTCGGTGAGGTATACTATGGGTATAGGGTTGTTTAAGTAGGAATTTTTTAGTAAGAAACTAAGTAAGATTATGAAAGAAACTAAGTAAGTTATTAAGTAGGCAATAGGTCTTTCCTGTAAGAAACTAAGTAAGAAACTAAGTAAGTAAGCAAGAAGTATTTTCCTTGAAGGAACTACGTACGTTAGTAAGTAAGCAAGAAGGAAGGATTGGGTAGGTACCTAAGTGGGATTTTGGACTGTCTTGTTTTGTATATCTGTGGATTTGGGGTTAAATCGTGGGTGGTATTTAATTTCATCTTCATTTCATCATTACTAATATTGTAGACTACGGCCATCTCGCCGAGCATTATACCGTGGAGATAGTTCCGCGGTGTTTTTCGGTGAGGTATGTTGCCGGTTTAAGTGTAGTCCTTTAGTGTTACTTAGTAGGGTTTAGTTTTGGCCCGCTCGCTGAAACTGTTCACCGTGGAGATAATTCCGCGGTGTTTTTCGGTGAGGTTTAGGGTTCAGTATTTTCCTGTCGGGTACTTAGTAAGCTATTAGGAAACTAAGTATTAAGTAAGCGAGAAGGAAGGATTGTTTGTGTATTTAATTTTATCATTTGGCTATTTAATCGTTGCTGATTTACAGCTGGTTATGGCCACAGAGAAGGTTAAGGTGAATTATGGGACTGAAGAGGCCTTACTGGCCGTTGTGGATAGAACTAAGTCCCACAAGATTCTTACGTGGAGGGAGCAGTGTGGGAGCTTGACGGAGGAGTTATTTTTGCAGTGTCCTCGTCTCCATGAAGCTAAGGACCTGTTGCATCTATTTGATTTTGAGCCTTATAGGAAGGCGGATCGGACTGAGCAGGCACAGAGGGAGGGGGTGGGGACTGAGCAAACCCAGTCGGTCCCGAGTCCCGAGTCCCGAGCCGAGCCCTCCCCAGCCGAGCCCTCCGCCGACTACTGGCTTAGGGAAGATAGGACTCTACCTTCCAGGGAACCCCCACAGAGTAATTATGGTTATCCCCCTTCTAGGGGATCCCCTCCTACCAATTCTGGTCCGTTTTCCGGGGTCCCCCCACGTGATAGTTATGTATATCCTTCTTCTAGGGAATCCCCTCCTACCAATTCTGGTCCGTATTCCGGGGTGCCCCCACGTGATAGTTATGTATATCCCTCTTCTAGGGAATCCCCACCAGGGGGTCAGGGGGATTACAGGCCGCAGGGGCGCCGCGATTGGCCCCCCCGTCTGCCGAGGTCGATTAGTTTTGATGGGAGGACTAGTTGGCATTCCTTTCTCAGGAAATTCACGAGCTATGCGGCGTCGTGCCACTGGAGTCCGAGGGAGTGTTTGGATGCTCTGGGCTGGTGTCTGGAAGGGTCTGCGTTGGATTGTTTTTCCAATCTTCGGGATATGGGCACTGAGTCGTATTACCCGATGTTGACAGCGATGGGGCGTCGGTTTGGGGCTACCCGATTTCCGGAGGAGGCCATAGCCG
Source organism: Strongylocentrotus droebachiensis (assembly GCA_035222895.1). Lineage (NCBI taxonomy): Eukaryota > Metazoa > Echinodermata > Echinoidea > Camarodonta > Strongylocentrotidae > Strongylocentrotus > Strongylocentrotus droebachiensis. The sequence continues at coordinate 121,507 of JAVYIG010005696.1, forward strand.
AGTTTCGGACGGCTCGCCAACTCCCGGAGGAGTCCCTCCTTGGGTGGTCCGACCGGCTCCAGGCTTTGTTTTGTGAAGCTTTTGGGTCTGACCAAAGGGGTGACGGCACTCAGATGGTATTGCAGCTATGCCAGGGTTGTACGGATAAGGCGGCGGGTTTGACCGCTCTGAATAAACGCCCGAAGTCCGTTGAAGAGGCCCTGGAGGCCATCAGGTGGGCACAACACACTCAGCGTGTTGTGTACGGGAGCGAGCCCCGCCGTTTATATCCAGCTCCTCGGCAGCAGGTGCAGCAGACTTGCCTGTACAATCAGGAGGCAGAGAGTTATGATACAGTTGAGGAGCCGGGAATTTATCGGTATAGGCAACCCTATCGTTCCCCAACAGTTTCCACAGGTCGAGATGTTCCCCGTCCGGCTCCTGTGGAGGACCGGGGGAAGGACAGTTATGATACAGTTGAGGAGCCGGGGATTTATCGGCATAGGCAACCCTATCGTTCCCCAACAGTTTCCACAGGTCGAGATGTTCCCCGTCCGGCTCCGGCGGCGGACCGGGGGAATGTCAGCACCCTTCTTGAGGTTCAAGGGAAGGACATAGGCAGTCTGAAGGTGGACATGAGTGGAGTGAAGAAAGAACTCTCCAGTTTGAGGACACGCATGGACAACATGGATAGTATGTTGGCGGAAGTCTTGAAGACTGTTAAGTCTTTGGAGGTTTCTATGCTATCCCATGCCTGCTCTCTATCTCCCGTGGCTGAAGTTCCGGAAAACCTGGAGGGGTCGGAGAGCGAGGCCGATCTCCGATCTGGAAACCAAGAGGCCTACAATCAGTGAATACTAGTGTAAATAATGTTAGTGACCCGCCTGACTCTTCGGTCGGTCCCTTGGACAAAGTAAATAATGTTAGTGACCCGCCTGACTCTTCGGTTGGTCCCTTGGACAAGGTAAATAATGTTAGTGACCCGCCTGACTCTTCGGTCGGTCCCTTTGTCAAGGTAAATAATGTTAGTGACCCGCCTGACTCTTCGGTCGGTCCCTTTGTCAAGGTAAATAATGTTAGTGACCCGCCTGACTCTTCGGTCGGTCCCTTTGTCCAGGTAGTTGATGTTATTGTCGGGGGGGAGGAGGTACATATGTACTATGGAACGGATTCCAGGGCAGCCTGTATCCAGGGAGTTTGTGTCGCTAGGACGACCGTGGTGCCCCCTTCTAGTGGGAAGCGGGTGAGATGTAGGGTTGTTGGGAGTCCAGGGCTCCAGAGTAAGGACCTTTCCCTTTTCCAGCCCACCCACAGGCTCCCATTTTGGATTCCTTGGATCGTGTTTGATCGGGGAAAATAACATATTTGTCTTAAATATATATTATGGTTCACTATCAAAGCCATTCACAACGGCTCGTCCGCAAGGACATGGTGCCGGTTCCATTTTGGATTCCTCGGATCATGTTTGATCGGGGGAAAGAACATGTTTGTTATATATATTTTAGTTCACTTTTGTTTACAGAATATGATTATGTTTTGGGGGAGTAATTCCTCTGGATCTGCTTGATGGTGTTGTGGGCCTGGGTGCCCTAAATGATATCAGGAACTTGCCGGCAGTGGCTATTGTGCCCCCGGGGGCCGAGTGGCCCAGAGAATGTAATCTTATTTTGTTGAAGTGTTTTCACCTTCTATATCATTTTCCATCTGATTTCAGTGATCTGCTTTTATCATTCTAATACTTCTTATATGCACCGTTTGGACTGCCTGTAGGGAGCCGTTTGGCTCTCATGTGGGACTGCCCAGTTTCTGGACATTGTACCATCCAAACTGCACTTGGGGAATGGGGAGCCATTGGGCTCTTCCCCTTTTCTGCACACTTATTGCCATTCATCGTTTATGTTGATCACTCACTCTCATGCTCGGTCACCTTGGGAATTTAATGTAATGCCCCGGTTAATCCCTTATGCCCGTGCCAAGACGTTTTGCAATTTGTCATTATGTATAACCGGCACGTTAAGGGTTAACTGGTATATTTCTGTTTCTTTATGACTGTAATGCCCCGGTTAATCCCTTACGCCCGTGCCAGGACTGCTATTCTTTGTCATTTACACGTGACACCGGCACGGTAAGGGTTAACTGGTATATTTCTGTTTGTAACCAGAATGGAAACTATTATGGCTATGGGATTGGGTCTCTATACACATGTATTTTTCATAATATTTCCGGTACCAAATTTTGGAATACAGTATATTTTCAGGTATGATAAAGGCGCCCGCCCTCTGGAAAGGCCAAGACTTCACCGGTGCTGGCAGGGAGGGTCCTCGACCCATCCGCCAACGGGAACGGCGTGACCCCGCACTGCGGTACGGGAGTAGTTTTAAGTTAGTTTTAGTTTAGTTTTAAGTTGGGCTTTAAACTCATTAAGTGGGGAATAATGTAGTGGTTCAGCCTTAGCCACTACGGCTCTGGCGGCATATGCGCGTAAGTCCCGCATTAGGCGACACCCGCGGTAGTTTCCGCGGGCGTGTTTATTACTGGGAACATCAGATTGAACCTGAGACTGGCACGCGACAAACACTGTTGATTGCCTGTCTCTTCTGTCTCTTCTGTCTACTACTACAAGCGACGGTGGAGCTCCACTCAACGAGCAACACTTCAAGTGCTTCTTGAGACAGACTTCAAGCAGTATAGTATCCAGCCTATGGTAGGATAAAACCGTATTATAGTCGTTTATATTGCGTAGTTAAGATTTAGGCCCAGTAAGTAAATATTCCGCTCCGGCACTACATAGTTGATGAATATTCATTTTTTCTTTTCGAACGTCCAATAGCTACCTTAGCTACGTACGAGTCGGCCCTGCTTGACCAACGAACTCCCACGAAACGAGTGCTCTGATTGGCCATTGGCGTAGGTTGACCCGGAAATATACCGGCCGCCGGGTCATATAGCTCTATTTTCGAGTGCATGAACGTAGTTTCACAGTTTGGAGATACAAATTGGATAATTCATATAAGTAAGTCCGTAAATTATCCATTTAATATTAAGTTATCAAATTTTGATAACTGTAATTAGGACAAATGACATACCGACCTAATTTACATCTGATTTAGAAATCAGAAAATTAGATCTAAATAAAGAAAATCGAGGGAGAAATGTCGGTAACGAAAAGCTGTTCCGCTGTGGCTCTAATTTACCAACACGGTACGAGATCTCTGGGTTGCCATCTGTATTGGGGAATGACAACAAATGTCAGTTTTATTAAAGAAATGACCCAAATCAGATGGTTATTGCTGTCTAGCCAAGCAAAGCTAGCCGCCAAAGCAAAGACCGCAAACTTAAATTGGGCTATTATTGTAGATAACTTGTGCAATCATTTATCCGCGCCGCCTACATCTTCTGCCTGCCATACACTCTACTCAGTAATTATTCAGCTCACATGGAGTTGGCTATACTATAGGTAAAGCCATCAATGACATGTCATGGGATAAGCCACGCTGAAGCTGCGAACACATGCACACATCACCTCGGCCTCGCCCTCGGACTTGGCTAGGGGAAGCAACCGACCAAGGACCGCTGAGCTGAGCCCCTGTCCTGCGAGCTAGCTCTCGTACACACTACACACGTACAACACATCACACACATTACAGCACCGGTACGGTGTTTGTCAATGGACCATAACGTACCATCAGGATACTCGACGAAAGTAAGGGAGATTGCCTTCCATTTTACAGCATCATATTCATCTTCTGTGGCTTGGCAATGACCCGCCATATTGACGAAGATTGATAGAAATGAGAAAATCCTTCTACAAGAGGTTTAATGTCGCTATATGGCAAATTAGAAGTAAAACAACGTCGTCGTCGTTCGTTACCGGTCACCACCGCCGTGCATGCACCGTATTCAAAGATGATCTCGGTATCGATCGCGATATGCTAATTAGGTGGACTCAACATTTATACCTTCAATTTTGTTTTCTTCACTGGGGCCAGGGTACAGCATTGTGAAGCCAAGATAATTGCAATATTGTAGATGGTGTTAACCCACTACACTCACATAGTAAGAAGAAGAAAAGATGCACTGAAAACTGTCAGTAGACGCCCAGCCAAGTATAATCTTTTCTAGCTAGGTGTTATAATTCACTGTTTTTCAGGAGATCAGAGGGGCGGGGGAGGGAGGTGGTAGTAAATGCGGAATCAATTAGATTCTTTAAATTTTACGTAACATTCAGGTAAAACACTATAAAAAATAATATTGGGATATAGTGAAGTTAAATATATCTCCTTCCATTAGTTCATCTGTGTTCCTCTTTCTCGATCTCTCTTTTCCATCTCAATATCCTTCAATAATTATTTTTTAATCCATTTTGTTTGGGGAAGGGGGTAGGGAAGGAAGAGACACATTACATTGTTAAATGTAGTAATGGCATCTAAAATTAATTTCATGTAAGCCTACACATACAGTGGTCACAAGTAATTTGGTGCCCTCATTTGGTTTCTATTGACTTTTAGCCGTTATGCAAGGTTTCGATATGGTTTTTAATTTCCTAGGTCCCAAGGCAGTTTATTAGAGGTGCTACTTTACTAATGAAAATCTAGAAACTCTTGTTTTTTCTAGGGGGAGTAGGGCAGGAGGATTCACTGGAGGCTTATTCAGATATGTCACGGTAAACTGCTGCAAAAAATAAATCAATCAATTATAATGATGACATTGGGTTCTTGCATAGCGCTCATGTCTATCAGATTTGACGCTCTATAATTATTACCACAGCTTTAGCATGGCTGCCATCATGGCATCTCAAGGAATTAATTCCTGCGAGATCCAAATTACCTCACCTGGGTGAAGTGTTGCAATTGTAAATTAATGTCTTGCCAAAGGACAATCCGACATATCTGAACAAGGCTTTAGGGGCAAATAAATGAATGGATAGAAATTACGATTACCAATTATAAAATAAATCCAATGTATATCTCACTCTTTACTAGTGATCTTCAAGCAGGGGGTGCAACAAATGTTCTGTTTTTAGCCGCACATAGTATCAATTGGTAGTGAGATTTTTACTTGCACTATTCATCTGGGCACTCGACAAGCAAAAGTATGATAATACGCCAAAGGGGGTCTGTACTGTAACTGGAAGAAGAAGAACATCAACAACATATTGAAACATCCAAAAGCTCATAAAACACAGGAACTACATATTACATAAAAACACAAGTACTAATAGTAATAACTTTGGTTTATTCATGTTTCCACCTGTACACACAACATTCAATGAACTTGTTACTCTTCTCATGTCTAAAAAGAGATACCACTGGGCATTCTCAAACAAAATTTATAAAAAATATAATTACATAAAATACAAGAAGTTTTGAAGTAAAAATCATGTAATGATAAAGTGTTTCTTTTCTTTTTTTCTACCTCTACGATTCGGAAATTGGAAATACTTTGTAAAAAACAAAATCATTATCTCTTTAATATACACAAACATTTACATCAATAAACAGGTATATATTGCTAGTATGAGAAGAATACACATTAACACATATACAACATGACCTGTTTAATACCTAGTTTTTTACACAGATCATTTTATCAGTTTTAATCATGAGAAGAAAAAAAATGCTTTTTATGACATAATGTAAAACCTACTGACATAAATCTGTTTCCCTTTGGGCAAAACCCAACTAAAACTTGTAAAAAGTATAACTTGTACAGGAATACTATCAGATTATAGTAAACAAACCTTTCACATCAGGTAAATAGTTTTCACATCGTTTGAGTTCAGTATATTGAGTATATCTTGCTTGTAAAAACCTTTCACATGAGGTCAGTACTTTCACATCCATTGAGTTCAGCATATTGAATATATCTTGCTTGTTAAAACAAATATCCTTACAGTCTGAACATCTACTTGAGGTAAAAATTAGAGAAAGATAAATGAAATACCAAATACAGTACCACAATGAGCTAGAGGTGTACATAATATGAAATACAATTACAACAAACAAGGTATTCTCGTAACACATAAATAGTAGCCAATTTTTCAATAATAGTGATCTTGTCCATTTTTGTCCCTGTGGCAACTGAAAACTTTTTTCTAATTAGCAAGGTGAAAAGTAAATTGATGATCACAATGACTATCAAGCTGACGAAAATCTCTGTTTCCAATTTTTCATGTACATTTTGAATACTGCAACATATTGAACAGCACAAATAAGCGATAATTAGTTTGTGAAAGATAGTAGTACTTTCTCACTTGTACTGATAATTGTTATTATCACTGGCATACAAACATATGTGACACAATACAATTGTAAGATGGTTATAAATAATAGAAATTATAATTGTTTCCTTCTTTCTTTGCTGTAGAATAACTTACGAATCATTCAGTGTGTTTCCAAAAGACATTCTAGGGTAAACATATAAGATGCTGATGATTAGAGATGGGTTAGGAAATGGCAATAAAAACAAGGTAAATGCTACTTTATAAATCACTTTTAGGCACTGGTGAACATAAACATAATTAACTGAACTGACAACAAATGTCCAACTTTTGCTTCAGGCAACTGACGCCTCTAACAGTCAATACAAGGGTCATTGCTATGGATATAAACATGAATGCTGAGTGGCAAAAATGTTCTCATAATAGCAAATAGAAACAGCGACAAAAAGAGAATGAATGATAAAAGTTACTCATTTACCGACCATGCTTGGTGACCCCGCCCTAATCCAAAGAACGCAGGGGGTGGGGTATTGGGGTCAAACATCTGTCCATGAGGAGGGGACATGAGATCAAAGTTAGGTGGAAGTGGAAGTCCCGGCATTAGGTTGGGCTGGGGTGGGAAGGGAGGGGGAGCCATGGCTACGCCCCTCCTGAGGTTAGGAGGAGGAGGGGGAAGTTGATTCATTCCGATAGCACCGGTCCTGCTTGGCATCGGAGGCATCGCTCGCATGTTTGGTGGCATGTTTTGTGGCATGTTTGGTGGCATGTGAGGTGGCATGTTTGGTGGCATGTGTGGCTGGATGTTTGGTGGCATGTGTGGCGGCATGTTTGGTCGCATGTGTGGTGGCATACTTGGTGGCAGCAGTGGGATAGGTTTGAAGAGATCATCAAACTCTGGGAAAGTCCTCGGCAACATGTTCTGCCCTGTCCCCTGCATGAGGGGCATACCACCCGGAGTCGGCACAGCAGCTTGACGATTCCCAAACGGATCTACAAACGAACCCATTGGCTGGTGTTGCTGCATCTGACCATTGACAGTGCCATCCATTGATCCATCCCGCTTAGGGCTCGGGACGAATGCGGGGATGTTCGGATTCAAGCATGTCATGTCCTGGTTATATGGAAGCTGGGGCGGTGGTCCTCGACCAGTCTTCAGTTGCTGTCCTCGCCCGATTCCTGCGTTTGCTTTCTGCATGCCTGCTCCGCGACCAATGCCTCTCTGTGGATTGGGCATGCTCCCTGTCGAGCTCCTCAGGAGGGGTGAGATCGCAGCTGTTTGCTTTTGACTCGACCCAGTCCGATCTGAGAGCTGCCTCTGTGCTCCGATATCTCCAACGGTCTGTGACTGGCTGTCCTTGGTGTTCTGATCAGGGGAGAAGACACTGCTGGGGTGTCTGGAAGGAGGCGAACTGAAGACATTGTCTGGAGTTCTTGGAGATATGGAAGATCCAATGGAGGTCTGAGCCAGCTGTGCAGAAATTTCACCTGGTAAAAGAAAAATAATTCGAAATCAATCTCGCATTTTCATCCTTGGTTCTTGTTATGAATGATTATTGGAATTAAAAACGCCATAAGTTTATAAACAAAGGATTGGGACTTAAGCATATCCTGAAAAAAATTCTAAATTCATGCTCTGCTCTGCAGACAGTTCCTACAGTATTTGATTGCCTGCTTTAAACTTGCAACCCAAAACTGAACCTTTCCCAAACTCTAAACCTTACCATAACCCCAATAACCGCCATAACCTTAAATCTTTGACAAAATACAGTGCGAGTTTGATGTTGATGGACCACATGTCACCCACAAAGAATTGCCCAAGGAATATTACCTGTAGACTGAGATGCAATGCGTTGACCGACGTCCGTAGATTTCAGCCTTTCTAGCTTTCTTTCAATGTCCTTCATCAATCCCTCAATGAATGTGATTTCGTCCACATCCACTGCCCCTGAGTTGCTCATAAGATCCTTGAGAATTCTCTCTCTAATACCAAGACAATAGTATGAAAGAAACAAGAAAAGAATATTTACTTGTGAGATTTCATTTTGCCATTATTCAACTCTAAGACAGAGAGAGACAGCAATGGAATATTGCATAAAGCGTTGGAATACATTAACGTTCGAAATGCACTCTGCAAAAACTCTTTGATTGGTAAACAGCTCACTAATAAAAGGCATTCTGACAGGTATATAATATTAAAAATTCCATCATTCAAAGCAGGATGGAAGTATCTAAAACAACTATTGCTTGTTCCTTTTTGGATCACAGCTACAACTAAAGCCCCTTGATGATCTCCAGACTGTGCTAAGTCAGTGTGCTCTACTCCAAACTTTGTCTCATTATTCTTATGCTCCTCCCTTAAAGCAGTCATTTGTATTCTGTTTTGTATATTTTATTGGAATTGAATAAACTGAATTGAATTTGAATATCATTGTCATAGATTCAGAAATCCTACTCATAACACAACTCTTATACACTTTAGAAGTATCAAAACCTTGTTCTTCTCATACTTTCATGATGACCGGGGCATTAGGATTGAATCCAATAAGTTAAGAGTGGAGTAACTGTTTGCACTTACATAGATTCAGAAGTACTGCTGATCACAAAGTATCAATAAATTTGTATCAGAATGACTGGAACGTTAAGATTTTATCAGAAACACAATAAATCCTTTGCCATGGTAACCAGGTAGTTCCTGTATAAGGGCTAGGAGAATGAGATACAGTCAAACCTGCTTTACTGACCACTGTCTACAAAGACAACATTTTTGTATTCCTTGAAAATGGTTTCTCATTGTACTACAGGAACCTGTCTACAAAGAACACTTTTTGTGTTTACCTTGGGCGGTTGCTATAGACAGGTTTGATTGTAGTTAGGAAGTCAAAGAGTTCATCATGATACTGACCTTTTAGTTCTGAGTACATCATGCATCTTCTTGAGGTCCGAAGGATCCTGTTCTGCTTCTATATCACCCGACGTCTCGCTGCTCAAACTATCACGGCTCAGCTCATCATCCTTGGAAAAAAGGCAATGACAGTGTCAAATCATTATTGATTGGTTTATTGTAAGAACACATGAAACATGCATCTTGAGTGCTAAAACTGTTGAATTTACAAAAAGTGCATCAATATAAAATCACAAAATAATATATTAAAAGATCATTGAATTCAAACAAAATTGATCTGTTTTTCAATGTCTCTAATACGACTGAATCGCAAATGCTATGGCAACAATCGGTCCAATTCCTCATTTTGATCCTGAAACCCAACGCAACACGAAACCTTAATCCAAAAAGGTGAAACTAAAGCTCAGTTGTAACCTTAACCTAAAAGCTTGGAGATACAATTGAAAGAATAAAGTTTCATTAATAGGCAAAATAATCATTATTCATCAGTTATGAACAGATAAGAAAGAGAGAGAGAGTGATAACAGATGAAAAAGAAGGAACAATTCGGGAGACGGGGATAGACAAAGAAATCGTTATAAGGAAATAGTAAATATACCATTATTCATGTTGAGGCCCTATATTTTGCAAAAGACGCTACAAATTCTTCTTTTGATCATGTTTAGATATCGCTATTCATGCTCTTTATTCAATTTAAGAATTGGCCCACGTTTGCTAGCCAGTTCACAGGAATGTCTCAATCTCACCTCCAGAGGGGGCATATCATCAGCAAAGGCTTGGATGTGACTAATCAATGCAGGGCTGACCTGGCAGACACCATCAGTAACGGAGCAACACTGTAACAGAGAGAGAAAAGGAATGTTATCAAAATATGCACAAGCATTGACTTGGAAAGAGGTTTTATTTTGAGGACAGAGATGGACCAAAAAGCTTATAACACATGCACTTTTAAAATATAATTCTTTATCTTTGTCTTAAAACTCAACATAATTCCAAA